>JAJONR010008452.1:0-35086 GCA_029582245.1 Solanum etuberosum | reverse complement strand
CTTTCATTATCTATCTTGTAGCCCACCTAAATCATCCTGTACTGAGAGTTATGATCATTTGAAGTTGACCCAAAACTCATAACTTAAGCATAACTTGCAAAATTTCAGATTTTGCTATTTTCAATTTAGTTCTTTTTGGAACTCAAGGTGTTACATCTAGTGAGCTTAACACTTAAGAAATTTTAAATTCCTCGGTAAAATCCTACTCACAACGAAGGATGGTTCGAGTCTTAGCTCAAAAATTTTTTGGGGTGTTACAAGAACGTTCCTATTCAGTCGGATGAAACTCCGGAATAAAAACGATTCTTAGTAACAGAAGCATGAAAACATTCAGATTTTTTGTGTAAAAACTATATTATGAGTGGCCTGCAAGATGATCTGTACAATGTGTATAGTAATGTCAAAACCTCAAAGGAACTATGGGATGCTTTAGAAAAGAAGTACAAAATAGAGGATGCCGGAATGAAGAAGTTCATTGTGGCAAAGTTCTTGGACTATAAGATGATAGACAGTAAGACCGGCGTCACCCAAGTTCAAGAATTGCAGGTCATAAAACATGATCTCATTGCTAAAGGTATAAATTTATATAATACCTATGTTGAACATATTAAGTCTGTTCTTAATACTCACATAATATTTGATGTAGGATTGATTGTGAATGATGTTTTTCAAGTGGCGGCCATTATTGAGAAGTTACCTCCGCTGTGGAAGGACTTCAAAAACTACTTGAAACATAAACGCAATGAGATGACTGTTGAAGATCTCATGGTAAGGCTGAGAATCGAAGAGGATAACAAGGCCGCAAAAAAGAGGTCACGTGGTAATTCAGCGATATCTGGAGTAAATATTGTTGAAGAAGATCCCACAAAATCAAAGAAAAGAAAAAAAGCATCTGGAGTAAAGAACAATCCTCCTAAGAAGAAATTCAATGGAAACTGCTTCAATTGCGGAAAACGTGGTCATAAGGCTACTGAATGTCGAGGTCCCAAGAAGGACAAGAAGAAGGATCAAGCAAATTTGGCTGAATCCAAATAAGAGATGGACGATCTTTGTGCAATGCTTTCAGAATGCAACTTGGTTGGAAATCCAAGAGAATGGTGGATAGATTCTGGTGCCTCATGCCATGTTTGTGCCAACAAAGAATTATTTGCATCATATACTCCAGCACCAGCAGACGCGAAGTTGTTTATGGCGAACTCCGCTGCTGCAAAGGTAGAAAGAACTGGCAAGGTCCACCTAAAGATGACATCGGGCAAGGTGGTGACTTTGAACAGGGTCTTGTATGTTTCGGAATTGCGAAAGAACTTAGTTTCTATACCAGTTCTTACAAAGAATGGATTCAAATGTGTATTTATTTCTGATAAAGTTGTAGTAAGTAAGAATGAGATGTATGTAGGAAAAGGTTACCTCACCGAGGGCCTCTTCAAACTCAATGTAATTGCAGTTGATATAAATAAAGATTCTGCTTCTTCTTACTTGCTTGTGTCTAAATGTTTATGGCATGAACGTTTGGGACACATCAATAACAAAACCTTGCGAAAACTGATTAACTTAAATATTTTGCCTAAATTTGAGTGCAATAAATCAAAATGTCAAGTTTGTGTTGAATTTAAGTATGCTAAGAATCCTTATAAATATATTGAAAGGAATTCATACCCCTTAGAACTGATTCACACTGACATTTGTGACATGAAGTCAACACCATCACGTGGTGGGAAAAATTATTTCATAACTTTTATTGACGATTGCACTAGATATTGTTATGTCTATTTGCTAAATGGTAAGGATGAAGCAATAGATGCATTTAGGCAATATAAAACTGAAGTTGAACATCAGTTGGATAAAAAGATCAAAATGATCAGAAGTGATAGAGGTGGAGAATATGAATCTCCATTTGCAGAAATATGTTTGGAAAATGGAATCATCCATCAAACTACTGCTCCTTACTCTCCTCAATCTAATGGAATTGCGGAAAGGAAAAACCAAACTTTAAAGGAAATGATGAATGTCTTACTTATAAGTTCAGGTTTACCACAAAACTTGTGGGGGAAAGTTGTCCTTACAGCGAATCGAATACTCAATAAAGTACCTCACAGCAAGACATATGTTATTCAATATGAGAAATGGAAAGGTAGAAAACCCAACTTGAAATATTTCAAAGTGTTGGGGTATCTAGCCAAAGTCCAGGTTCCTACACCTAAGAGGGTAAAAATAGAACCTAAGACTGTGGATTGTGTATTCATTGGATATGCCACAAACAGTAAGGCGTGTCGAATTTCTGTTCATAAGTCCAAACATCCGGATATTCATGACAATACGGTAATGGAATCAGATAATGCTGAATATTTTGAACTTATCTATCGTATAAAACTAGACTTGAGTCATCTAGTGGGGGGTCTAAACGGCCTCGAGAAGAACCAAAAGAGAATGTACCTAATGAAGAGAGTCCAAGGCGCAGTAAACGTCAAAGGACAACTACTTCATTTGGATCTGACTTTGTAACATTACTTCTTGAAAGTGAGCCTCAAACATTCAAGGAAGCTATGTTGTCTAGCGACTCAACCTCTTGGAAGGAGGTTGTCAATAGTGAGATTGAATGAATCTTAAGCAATCATACTTGGAAGTTGGTTGATCTTCCTCCAGGAAACAAATCCTTGGGTTCAAAATGGATTTTCAAAAGGAAGATGAAAGATAATGAAACTATTGACAAATATAAAGCAAGACTTGTTGTCAAAGGCTTTAGACAGAAAGAAGGTCTTGATTATTTTGACACATACTCACCAGTGACTAAGATTACATCAATTCAGATGTTAATTGCCCTAGATGCAGTATACGGTCTTGAAATCCATCAAATGGATGTGAAAATCACCTTCTTAAATGGAGAGCTAGAGGAAGAGATTTACATGAAACAGCCTGAGGGCTTCGTAGTTCCCGGTAAAGAAAATAAAGTATGCAAACTTGTTAAGTCACTTTATGGACTAAAACAAGCACCAAAACAATGGCATGCAAAGTTTGATCAAACCATGTTGTCAAATGGATTTAAGATCAATGAATATGATAAATGTGTCTACATTAAAGACGCTCCAAATCATGAGGTCATTGTATGCCTATATGTGAATGACATGCTGATAATGAGCAAAGAAATTGCTAATGTAAAAGCTATCGCTAGTAAGTTTGATATGAAAGATCTAGGAGTTGCCGATTTGATATTGGGAATTAAGATTCATAAAACTCCTAACGGTCTAGAATTGTCTCAATCTCACTATATTCGAAAGGTACTTGAAAAGTTCAAGCACTTAAATTTCAAAAAGGCAAAGACCCCAATTGATGTGAACCTAAATCTTGCTAAGAATAAAGGCGAAAGTCAGTCTCAATTGGATTATGCCAGAGTATTGGGAAGTTTGATGTATGTCATGAACTGTACACGACCAGACATAGCCTGCGCTATAAGTAAACTGAGTCGATACACAAGTAATCCCAATAAAAATCATTGTATGGCAATGAAGAGAGTTTTGGCGTACTAAAATAACACTCAAAACTATGCTTTGCATTACAACAAATATCCAGCAGTTGTTGAAGGATATAGTGATGCAAATTGGATTACTGGGTCAACTGAAACAAAATCCACGAGTGGATACGTTTTCACTATTGGTGGAGGAGCAATATCTTGGAAATCATCCAAACAAACATGTATAGCTCGCTCTACAATAGAGTCTGAATTCATCGCCTTAGACAAGGCAGGTGAAGAAGCTGAATGGCTCCGGAATTTCTTAGAAGATATTTCGTTTTGGCCCAAACCAATGGCCCCTATATGCATACACTGCGATAGTCAAGCTGCAATAGGAAGGGCTGGAAAGGTTATGTATAACGGCAAGTCTCGTCACATACGACGGAGACACAACTCTGTTAAACAATTACTCTCTAGTGGAATTATCACAATTGACTATGTAAAGTCACAGGATAATGTGTCGGATCCTTTTACAAAAGGCCTAACTAGAGAGGGAGTTGAGAGATCATCGACTGGAATGGGACTATGGCCGAGAACAAGTCATCGCGGCGGTAACTCTACCTAGAATACTGGAGATCCCAAGATCTAGGTTCAAGGAGATCAAACAAAGTCATAGATGACGGTTCAACATTGTCAAAACTTATTTTATGGTCCATTCTCATGATGAGACAATATTCGGTAACCAGGATAAAGGCATAAGGACTTTTTAATGGTTTCTAAGTTTGATACAGGGTATATCAAATAGTGTATCTACGAGATAAGACATTTTGAAACCACCTATGTAAGTGTGAAGTGTAAGCCGCTTCAAGGAGAATCCGGTAAGGCCAGTTCTCTAAGCACTTATTAACCAAGAAATGTTCATGGCTGAAACGAACAAAACAATGAGAACCAAAAACAGTTCAAGGGTTGATTGTGTGACTTATGTTGTCTAGGTATACACCAAAGCTCGACAGTTCAAAGATATAAAATCTACCGATTGACCGAGTATATCCAATATATGTTCACTACGGAAAGTTCAAAGGGAAACCTACTTATCCAGATACGATTAACTATTACTTACGAGACATACATGTTTTTCATGCATATGTTTTAACAATAGTCATTCCCTATTCATGTGGGGGATTGTTGGGTTTTAGCAAGGTGTGAATGAGAAATAAGAATGAGAAATTGAGAAATGTGGGGGAACCAATTAGGAGGGAAAATGAAAAGTTATTTCAAATGGAAGGCCTTTGAAAATGAAAAGTCATTTCTCCCATATTGGTAGAAGAAAGGAAAAATGTTGTCCTTATATTATGAAACACTTCCTTTAACTCTTAAAGGGTTAAGAAGAACCCCCTTCGCGCCGTCGTCGTCGCTCGCTCGGCCTCGGCTTCGGCTTCGGCAAATGATTTGATTGATAATATTTTTGGACAAAATTTATTTAAATCAATCTCACTAAGTAATTTCCTTTCTATTGAAAATTAATTCAGAATGTTAATTAATTAACATAATTAATTTCGCGTAACAGAATTATTTAAAATTTGCGCGTAACGGTAAAGTCATTCTGAAGGTACTTGTTCCTTCCGAAAAGATGTTATTTTTCTCAAAAGACACAACGTTCTGGAAAGACATGTCTGAACAGATGTGTTCACACCGTTGTCCGAACAGACGCGTTCCTTGTTGCAATTGGCCATAAATAGAGAGGTTTTTCCTGTTTTTCAAACACTGAAATTTTTTTCTCTCTGCATACATTTTCTTACAAAATCAAAATTGTCGATCGACTGAGTCTGTGTGTACTCTCGTTGCTTTTCTTGCGTTCGCTGAAATTAGTGAAGTTTGAGGTACCACTACTTCTCTAATAGTTAATCCGTTTTATCTTGGGAGGAATTAATCTGCAACCTCGGATACTTAAGGGGATTAAATTTCTTAAGGAAACACAGTGGGTTCTGTGGACTCGGATTATTTATTTTCTGTCTGCTTTATCTTTTTTCTGTTTTTGTTTTTTTTTCTAATCGTAATACAGAAATAACAAAATTATGGCAGAGTAATAAGTATACCTATTGGGTGAAAAAATAAAAAGCAAATAGCTAGGGATATATTTTCGTTATGTTAGTACATTTACCTAGGCCCTCTGCTTTTCAGAGTTCTTTTCAGTCTAATCTGAATTTTATTCCAATAGAAAAAATATAGCGAATTTTTAGTACTTTAATCATTTTAATTATTTTGTATAATATTGAGTCAGATAAATTTAAATTTAAAAAATATGATCATATTGACATTGCTTTATGAGGTCAAAAACACTTATTTTGAGGAATTTTTTTTTAAAAAAAATTAAGGTATTTAGGCAATCAGTAAAACACTTTTAAATAGAAGCAGAAACAATTTTTTTTTTTGTTGGAAATAAGCTAAAATAATTTGCTTCTTAAAAAAACAAGAAACAGAAGCAAAAATTTATTTTTTCCAAGACCAAAATATCATTGTCATATATACATATTTTTCAATATATTCCTTATATTTATTTAGTTTCGTAGAAAATTTTTCGTATATAGTGATTTAATTTGTGGAATAATTTTAATTTTTGTTGTTGATATTTTTAATTATATTTAAATCATCAGGTTGATATTATATTAATATTAATATTTTTTGAATATGTACATTTTAATTCAATAAATATAAAAATTTAATTAAAAAAATTATAATAGATATTTAAAATAATTTCTCTCTATAAAATAATCTTAATATTAAAAGTGCATTGATACTCGTCCTTTTTCGTAATTGACTCTCACATGCACTTTTAAAAAAAGATTAGCCAACACGATCCGCTTATCAAAAAACACTTTTCAAATGAATTAGTCAAACATAAATAATTATTTTTCAAAAGTACTTTTCTGAAAAACTATTTTTAAAAAATACTTTGAAAAAATAAACAGTTTTTAGTAGTAATACCAAATAGGCTCAATAAGCAACAACACATACCACGAGTTGTATTTGATCAATCTTTCAAAAAAAAAAATTACTATCAAATTATGAAAACAATATATATATATATATATATATATATGAAAAAAGAGAAGATGATTGTATTTATATAGTATGAGTTAAATTAATAAGAGATAATTTGATAAATATATCTTTTTGGTAATGATAATTTTGTCTTTAAAATAATTTTCTACTTCTTGTGATTCTTCCAGAAATTTTTAATTTTCCCCAATAGCAAAATTGCTCAAAAACACTTTTTATTTTTATTTTTATCAAATCTCTTATTTTTTTTCTCTAAAAAGAAAGCTTTTAACTTCTTGAAATGTTGGCCAAATAGACTATTTGTACGTTCTAACACTAAAATATTATTACTTAAAAGAGTATTAGTTCTTAACAATTAACAAGTATAGTCAATAGTGGATATATTTTTAAAATAAATTGAAAGACAGCCACGTAAATAAAACAGTCAAAATTATTTTTGAAATTCAAGTTGATAGTGAAGTATTATCCTTGAAAATTTAGAATCTTTTTTAGATTTCTTTGTGGGCTCCTTTTGGTGGAAGGAATGCGACCTTATAATTTCCAAATTAATCTTAAATATTTTCCTATGTTGGCATATCTAATAAGATTATATTTTAAGTATACAATCATTTTCATTCTTGTGACCTCTTTTGACCATGATTTGAAATTAGAAGTTTGAAATTTTGTTTTAACAAATATTTTGAAGTTTAAAAATTGTATTTTTTTTTTATAAACACAAAACAATCATTATTTGTGAAAACAAAATACATGTTTTCATATTGTTTTTTTTTTGCAAATAAATGTTCGTAATTCTAAGTTATTTTAAAATTTTAAATACATACAATTTTACAAAGATTCTACTGATTCAATGAATCAATAATACTAGTAACTATAGTTAATTTGCCACTAATATTAATTTAGATACTCAAACTATGATTTGTTCCAGTTAAACACCCGAACACGTGATTAAATGCTCTTATTAGACATTTTTTATTTAAATTTTACATGTATTCTTGAACACATTACGAAAATAAGTTAATCATTTAAAATATATAATGTCATTTAATTACACGCATTAGCTATACTAAGAAGTAAAACCTCATGTTTGTTCCAATTAAAGCTACATATTGCTTATAATTAAAAGAGGTTATATATTTTTAAGTAGTTAATTTATTTACGTAATGTGTACTCAAAAACACACATAGTTTTTATTTTCAACATTTAAAGCAAAACTATTTAAGAGGAACAAGTTATAGTTCAAGCATATAAATAAAATTTACTGATAAATATAAAGAATTGTATATGTATTAAACATATTTTTTTAAAATTAAAGATTCATTTCGCAAATATAAACTTATGAGTCAATTTAAAAAAAAAAAAAAAATTAAAATCCTATTTTTAGTAGAATCTGAGATATGAAATTAATAAATTTATTCAAATATTATAAACATATACTAATTTCATTTTTTTTAAAAAAAATTTGAACTTCAAATTACATGGTCAAATACCTAAATATTGTCTTATACATTCAAATGAAAGTTGAAAAATGACCTTTAATAAATTACAAAACGTACAAGTACTATTGCCTCCCTCCGTCCACTATTGTTTGTCAGGATAAGATCATGCTTAATTCTTAAGAAAAATTTAATATAAGGTATAATTTGACTAATATAACTCTACTATCAATCATTATTAAAATGGTTTGTACTTTTTGAAAATGGTAAAAATATTTTTTTTCACATTAAAGTAATCTTGTAACTTTAAAATGACCAATACTTTTTTGAAACCAGTAGTTAATAATAAATATTATTAAGGGCAGAATTGAAAAAAAGTGACTAATTGTTTCTTGATTGTTTAAATTGACAATTAATTTTGGACAACTATTTTTAGTATACCTGACAAACAATAGTGGACGGAGGGAGTATATATTAAAGACCAAAATGGCAATTTAAGTCGGCTTTTATTTTTTACAGTATAGTTCATATTTGCATTCCCAATAAGCACTGTAGCTGTTACCCAACGGACTAGAAATTAAAATTGAAAAAAAAAGGGAAAGTAGATTGCCAAAAAGGAAAACAACACTTTCCCTTTTACCAAACGGCACAAAAGAAAAGTGAAAGACTGAATTTTTCCTCAGAATATCTCACGCCTTAGCAGTCTTTTTCTCAGTTTTGTGTAATTGAAGCTCAAAACAGTAAGTGGGGTTTTCTTGATTTTTTTTTTTTTGATTTGGGAGTTATTATTTCTGCTGATCTGTTTTATATTACAAGAACAAGGTCAGTGTTTCTGGGTATTTGATATCTGGGGAGATTTGGTTGATTTAATGTGGTTTTGGGTGTGTTGTGTTTGTTGATCTTACGTAATCTTTTGTGGGTTTTTAGTCTTTTTTGGTTCCTTTTTGGGTTTTGTAAATTGCTGAATCTGACTTTTTTTAGGGGGAAAAGGTCAATGGATTTTAAGGGTTTATCTGTTTATCATTCTTGATCTTAAAAAAGAAATCTTTTTTATGATTCTGGTTGGGAAAAGATCAAGATTTTGTGGGTTTTGATGTGGCTCTTCTAGGTTAATCTGTAAATTAGTTCTTCCCATTTAGGGGATTTTGTGTTTGTCAGTTTCGAACTGTGATTTTGATCTTAACAAAATCAGGCCCTTACCCGGACCCTCGTACATAGTAGGAGCTTTAGTGCTTATTTTTTATCTCAACAAGTTCAGAGTCTTGTGATTCTGAGTGTGAGAGAGCTGTTGTGTTATTTTGGTTTGCTATTCAAGTTTTGGATTGTTGGGGAGAACCCTTGTGGCTACTGTGGAGATCTGGGACTTGCTTAATCTGTTATGTCCCATGAGAACTTTTTTCCCTTCAGAGTCTTGTAAAGAAACACATCTGAAATCAATTAATCCTCAGTCATGGCTCCAAGTTGAAAGAGGGAAGCTTGCCAAATTTTCATCTGAATCTGCTTCTTCTATGTAAGTAAGCTGACATTTTGCAATTTAATTTCTTTTCTTCTAACCCCACATATGATTATTCTATTCATTTTGTTGATACTTGGAAACATTTTTTCTTGGTGCTTGTAGAGATTCTTTGATCAAGGTCCCAGAACCACCAATTCTTCCATTCTTTAAACCTGTTGATTATGTTCAAGTTTTAGCAAAAATCCATGAAGAGCTTGAATCATGTTCTCCACAAGAGAGGTCAAATCTCTACTTGCTGCAGTTTCAGGTCTTTAAGGGCCTCGGGGAAGTTAAATTAATGAGGAGAAGCCTTCGCTCAGCTTGGTCGAAAGCAAGTACAGTTTATGAAAAACTTGTATTTGGGGCGTGGTTGAAATACGAGAAGCAAGATGAAGAGCTCATTTCTGACTTGCTTTCTAGTTGTGGCAAGTGCGCAAAGGAGTTTGGAGCAATAGACATAGCATCTGAAATGCCTGCCTATAAGAAATTAAGCCCTCATGCAGTCATAACCACAAATGAGGATTCTTGTCCAAGAACTGTTTCTTTTAGAATTGCTGATGAGAAAATAGCATGTGACAGGCAGAAAATTGCCAGTCTTTCAGCTCCATTTCATACCATGCTCAATGGTTGTTTCACAGAATCGTTTTGTGAGGAAATAGATTTGTCTGAAAACAATATTTCACCCTTGGCAATGAGGGTCATCAATGAATTCAGCTCAACCGGTTTATTGAATGAAGTGTCCCCTGATCTGCTGTTGGAAATATTGGTATTTTCCAATAGGTTTTGTTGTGAAAGCCTCAAGGATGCTTGTGACCGAAAGCTTGCGTCTTTAATTTCATGTCGACAAGATGCTCTAGAACTCCTTGAATGTGCCCTTGAAGAGAACTCCCCTGTCCTTGCTGCGTCATGTTTGCAAGTATTTTTACGTGAACTCCCAGATTCTCTGAAAGACAGTCAAGTAGTTGAACTGTTAAGCAATACTACCAGGCAACAAAGGTCAATTATGATAGGTCCTGCCTCATTTTCACTCTATTGTTTGTTAAGTGAAGTTTTGATGAACCTTGATCCTAGATCAGATGAATCTGTTCGTTTTTTGAGAACACTGGTAGACTCAGCTGAAACCAGCCAACAGAAAATGGTCGCATATCATCGGTTAGGATGCGTTAAATTTCTTAGGAAAGAGCTTGATGAAGCTGAGCAGCTCTTTGAGGCTGCTTTTAATATGGGTCACACTTATTCAGTTATTGGTTTGGCTAGATTAGGTCAAATAAGGGGTCATAAACGCTGGGCATATGAGAAGCTCTGTTCTGTTATTTCTTCCTCAATTCCTCTTGGATGGATGTACCAAGAGAGCTCGTTATATTGTGAAGGAGAAAAGAGGTGGGATGACCTTGAAAAAGCAACTGAGCTTGATCCTACACTGACTTACCCCTATATGTATCGAGCTGCATCCTTGATGAGGAAGCAAAATGCTCAAGCTGCTCTTTCAGAAATAAACAGAATCCTTGGATTCAAACTGGCATTGGAGTGCTTGGAGCTCCGCTTTTGTTTTTACCTTGCTCTAGAGGATTACCAATTAGCAATATGTGATATACAGGCAATCCTCACACTTTGCCCAGATTATCGTGTATTTGAAGGACGAGTTGCAGCATTGCAACTCCGTACTCTTCTGCGCGAGCATGTAGAGAATTGGACAGAAGCTGATTGTTGGCTGCAGTTGTATGATAGATGGTCGTCAGTTGATGATATTGGATCTCTTTCAGTAATATACCAGATGCTCGAGTCTGATGCAGCAAAAGGTGTTCTTTACTTCAGACAGTCCCTGCTTCTCCTCCGGTAATTCCACTTTTTGTTTATTTGACTTGTAAAGTGCTTCACATTTTCAAGAAAGATGATTGGTCATAATGGCTGTTCACCAGAATCTTTTCAGATTGTAAAACATGTTCTTTACTTTTTGTTGTGAAACTCATATTTTCGACCTGTGAGATGGCTTTCTGATATACTAGTTCAAACCTACAATTTCTTGGATCCATATGTACTCTGCTAAGACAACAAAATATTTTCCTGTATGGTATTGGACCTCCAGGCTTTGTTGATGCTATATCTCATTTCATCTCCAAAAAGTGCAGCTAGTCTCTGCTTTGTTTGTGTGTTGTCTGTTTCTTCCTAGAAGGTCCGGGGCTCCGGGCAGTGGACAGTGGTGGGTACAAGAAATGATAAATCCATTTGGGTCACCCCTAGTCCTTCCCTTGAAACTCGGGAATAATGGGCCCGCTCCTCTATGCTTCTCCACTTAAATACTAGGCTTAGTTTGCATGATACTGGTTTCAAACCCATCTGATGTTGTAATTTTAAATATATAAATGATTCGCTACGTCCCATAAGGAATTGTACTACTACTGTTTATAGTGTCAACTAATGATTTTTTTTCAAATATTTTTCACACTTATAACTAAAAAAACTATAAATTAGTGTATTAAATTTAGTTACAGAACATTTAAATAAACAGAAAGAATCCGAGAGCTGGGACTATGACTTGGTTAGTGCATGGCTTCTTGTCGTGATTGGTTGGACACTCTCTTTGTCTAAGGTCTTAGCTTGGTTTCGAATTCACACCAAAAATAGATGCGTTGACCTTTGTACTCCAAACCCCATCATTCTGGGATGGAGAAAGTCTACTTCTTTTTTGGTTTCCTTTCTAGGTTCTTTTATTTTGTATTTGGAATTTGTTTTTCTTTTGGCCTGAAGGTGGAGGAGAGAGGGCAGGGATCGTCACTCTTTAAGCATCACAAAACTTTATTTGAATGAGACCCTGCTGTGCAGCTATGTCTGAAATGAAGTTAAAGTCTTGTTTGACTAGGTGCAGGTTGGAACATATGTGAAACTATAGAGTACCTTTTTTGATAAAGCAAAATTATGGAGTATTTTAAAGAAGAACCTATCAACAAACTGGAGTCGAAGGTGATACTTAAGAAGTTCGATAGTTTATATAAATAGAAGTGATCTCATGTAAGTTCGAAGTAAAAAGGGTATGGCGAGAGATGAGGGTGAAAATACCCTTTAATTCCATGGGAAAAACTGTGGTCCCTCTCCCCCAACAATATTGGGAAAGATGATTTAGTCCTGTGGATAATTGCCGTGTTCACTGGCTACTTTCAAAGTAAGTAACAGAGTAATATGTCCACTTTATCCTGAATGTTTCCAGGGGTAAATATACTATGCTCATACCTGACATTTATGTCTAGCAACTACTGTAGATACTCTTGATAATATCAGAACTTCTAGATTACTGAATTCAGTAGCTTCAACTCCTTACAAAATTTAGTTTGACCTCTATAAGGTTGATTGCAAACTCTAGTATATTTCGAATACTGTGACATTCATTCATTTGCTTTAACCTTGTGTTCCTAAGATCGTGTTCATGCCAGTCAAACTATAGAACTTAAGGGAGTTGCCTAATCTTCTTAAGATGACTAAGTTCAGATGATTTGAAGGTATTGCCTAATAGTTATAACCTTGCGATAAAGTTTTTCTTCACCTCTGCGATATTTTGGACTTCCTCTCCGTCTTGCTCTAAGTGAGGATTGGCTCTACTTTATTCTCTTCTTAGATGATTATCTATATGCCAATATTCAACGCTCTATTAGCAGAAATAGAGAATTGAATGGCATTTCACACACTTTCATGCTTTTTCAGATTGAATTGTCCAGATGCAGCCATGAGGAGTTTACAGTTGGCTCGCCAGCATTCATCTAGTGAACATGAACGTCTGGTTTATGAGGGATGGATCTTATATGATACTGGCCACTGTGAAGAAGGTCTACAGAAAGCAGAAGAGTCTATTAGCATCAAGAGATCTTTTGAAGCATTCTTCCTGAAAGCGTATGCTTTAGCTGACTCTAGCCTTGATGCATCTTGTTCATCAACTGTCGTTTCACTTCTTGAGGATGCCTTGCGATGCCCTTCAGATAGGCTTCGCAAAGGTCAGGTATGTCACCTTCTATCCAGAATCTCCACACCATTCAAAAATGAATTTCTAAGTAGCCATGCTAAATTTGTAGATTGAATGTAGCAACTAAACTGTATTCATACGGTGCTAACAAGGAATAGTGTGCTTTTTTGATTTTATTTTTTGATAAGGTAAAGTTTATTACAAAGGTACCTAGATGGTTGAAATTATGGCAAAAAATATATATATTGGTAATAGAGCAGCAAGAAGTCATGGTTCAAAGTTCGCTATACCATGCACTCAAATATTTCTCACATGCTTAGCTTAGCTAGCATAATTGTTACTGCAGTGCGGGAACATTCAGATAGTATCATAGAAAGAGGACAAAAATGTCTCCCTTCTAACAGTGGGTCTTATGTTATTCTAATTTTTTGTTAATTTGCTACTACGAAAAAAGTGCGAATCTGTGACATGTTTTCCTTGATTGAACTTTGGTAGGCCCTGAACAATCTTGGCAGTGTGTATGTCGACTGCGGGGAATTGGATGCTGCAGCTGATTGCTACATTAATGCCCTTAAAATCCGGCATACCCGGGCTCACCAAGGTCTTGCTCGTGTACATTTCTTGAGAAATGATAAGGTGGCTGCTTATGATGAAATGACCAAACTGATTGAGAAGGCCAAGAATAATGCATCTGCCTACGAGAAGAGATCAGAGTACTGTGACCGCGACCGCACAAAGGCTGACCTAGAGATGGTCACTCGTCTAGATCCTCTTAGAGTTTACCCTTACAGATATCGAGCTGCAGGTAATAGTTCTTTCTTTTTCCACCCATTCTTCAGTTTATAGTTTATTCGTCTTGATCTGGAGATGAAAAATGAATGAATGTTCTACATTCTCTCACTTATTATAAAGTTAGATTTGCATATATATACTAAGATCTATATACAACTTCTATTAATAATAAATACAGTATCAAATTACTCATTGGAACTCAAATTCCTTTATATGGTTTTGATTTTGTTAATAACATACACAACTAGTAAATCAAGATGGCCCTTTATGAGAAAATTTAACCTTCCCCTCTATCTTTCCGCAGTTAGTAGGCACAGTATCTCCGGCAATTGCAATAGCTTCTTTGACAACATGTTATAGTAGCTGTTTTTCATTAGGATCATTTGCACTATGAGTGTAGTCTTTAGCTGATTATAGTAGGTTAGTCACCGTTTCTATTTTATCTGCATAGAACTTAAAACTCTTACGATTAATGATTGGTA
The DNA here is from genome assembly GCA_029582245.1 of Solanum etuberosum. Classification (NCBI taxonomy): domain Eukaryota; kingdom Viridiplantae; phylum Streptophyta; class Magnoliopsida; order Solanales; family Solanaceae; genus Solanum; species Solanum etuberosum. The sequence continues at coordinate 20,424 of JAJONR010008452.1, read as the reverse complement.
ATTGATCATAGTTCTGATGGACAACCACAAGGACAAGGAAGCCATTGAAGAACTGTCGAGGGCCATTGCATTTAAAGCCGATCTTCATCTTTTACACCTGCGAGCTGCTTTTCATGAGCATACAGGCGATGTTATGGGTGCGTTGCGAGATTGTCGAGCTGCTCTCTCTGTTGACCCAAAACATCAAGAAATGTTGGAACTTCATAGTCGTGTGAACAGTCAAGAACCTTAAAGAAATGACTAATGAGCAACAAGACATATATGCAAGGACAATAGGAGGGGAAACTTGTGTCTCTTGTATGAGGACACAAAGTAAAAGATTTATTGAGAAAGACTTTTCTCCCTTTTCCCTTTTTTCTTCCTCCATTGGATGCCATAGTGAGCCTCTCCTTGTCTATCCTAGTTCCAAAATTTTGTAATATGCTCCAAAATTCTTTGTTAATATTATTTATATTAATGAAAATCTTTACTCTCTCTCTCTCTCTCTCTCTAGGATTATTTATTAATTAGTGTGTATCTGCCATTGCTTTAATAGAATTTCTCAAAACTTGTGCACTTTTGGAATGAGTAGTATACTAACATTGTAACTTAGGAATTTATTTTATGTACCAAGGAACACCCAACAACTTTTTGTAAAAATTAGTGCAATGTAGTCATTTTCGAGGTCCATATAGATCTTGGAGTTCACTCATTGTTGTTTATAAAGTAAAGATGTACATCGATTTGCCCAGTTCTTGATGTTTAGTTTGCCACAAAGAAAACGATGTGTATTATGAGACTGGTAAGGTAAGGTCTAGCTCAATAGCTAACCCCATTGGGCTATGAGAATATTTGGTTAAGAGGAATCTCAGTCATTCAACTACACCATTTATCTGAGATATTCAGTTAAGAGGAATCTCAACCTTCCATTACACCATTTCATGGCTCTACTGGTACTTAATAGGAGTGGTGTTATTACGAAATTACAACGGAAGTCATGGTTGAAAGACATTTGAAACTGAAGATCACAATGAAGTGATCAGATCTAATGATAAATTTCAGCTGAATGCAATGGCCGCACTGATTTAGCAAAGGTAACTTGAGTATCAGTTCTTGTTATTCCACGGACTATTTTTTCCCCCTCAAGAACACAACGAATAGAATGACCATTCACAATATTCAAAACTGAAAAGTCTCATCACTTGACGGAAATTATTTGATCAGTTAAAAGCCTGCCTTCCCTATTTGATAGACAATTGTGCCTCCTATCGAAGTGCTGCTTCTGGGTCTTTTTGGTTATTGCACAAATCAACTGCACTAAAACTAGATGTGTTTACTCGTTCATGAAGCTGGAACTGGAGCTGAAGTTCTGGGATAAATTCTCGGAATGATATGCTATAAGCTTCCAAAGATGAAAGTTTCCATAACTCTATATAGTGTTTATGACCTTTTGTGTTAGCTATGACAGGTTAAACTAAACTATGTTATATATATAAACTATATACCATCCATGTATATAACTTAAATCCTAAAAGACATGACATGCTTATCTTCCCAAAGAATTGATATTCGAATAGGGTTGGTTCAAGAAATTTCATGCTGCAAGGTAAAGAAACAAAGACATGTCCATATTCTTCCAGCTCTTCATTCTTTGCTGCCCATTTCTCTGTTCCTCCGGCTTACACACCAGGCAATAACTTCAATGAAATAACCATAAGCTGCACTTGTGAAGCCCAGTGTCCCATTAGGACATTTCAAGAAAGAGAGGTGGGGAATGGGCCACAAGGCATCCGAATCACAGAACCTCGGGTAAAGGTATGCAGGTTGTGTTGTCTTTTAGCTGTTCAGAAGGGAGCAGGTATCCCACCTGGTATTTTTTTATCACCTTTGCGAAAAGTATGGGTGTTTTAGAGCCTCATCAACACTTGGTCGATCTTCCTGAAATGAAGATGCAGTCAATAGAATACAGAATCAAATACTAATTTAAGCTCACTGAAATTAACAGTGCGAAACACAAAGACAACATATGCATCAAATGTAGATTTTAGCATTGACTGTTTGAAAACAGCTTACAGGATTCCATTGTAATAATTCACGTACTAGTCGCAGTGCCCATATGTTTGGGAACCTGCAGCAATCAAAAATAATTTTAGCGAGCAACCAATTTGGAACTTTGTTGTGTCTCATAGATTGTCCTTTTGAAAAGGGAAAGAGGGCCTCGGGATTCCGGTAGGGAGTGTGCAGTACAGACATGAATACGAACCCTATCTTCAGAGGATCCCTGTTTTTTATTTGACGAGAAAAGAACTCTTCAGAGCATTTCCATGGAGCTGGTGAAGCTGAGGCCTGAATGAAGAAATAAGAAATTAAATGAAAAAACTGAATCCCATAGCTCTGAACCCTGAAGCTAATCATTCCTATCTATAAAGATTATCTCAGAAATAAAAACAGGTAGTAATATTTAGTGGCACACCTCAAAAGCAATGAAATTGAATAAGCTGTCAGAATAGATGTTGGAAAGATGCGAAGTGTGAATAATTCAGTCTAGTAGTTAGACTAAGAATCTAATATCGCAAAAAACAAACAAACAAATAAAATTGGAAAAAAGAACTTTGACAGAACATATCTGAAAATATTGACTGCCACCAGCTAGGATTTTCTAACTGCAAATGTGGAACAGAAGTGACACTCGGAACAATTCACTCTAATCATCAGACAAATATTGTCTCACAAAACCATTAGGTTTAGTAATGTGGAAAAGCATTTTGCAAATTTAATGTGAAACTGAATCACAAGATTCCACCACTTAATACTTCCTGTTACATGTGAGATGTTTATTCTTTTACTCGGTTATATAACTTCCAAAACAATTCGTTGTCAGAAATGTCGGAAAAACATTTTTCACAGGTTAGATGTGAAACTGTAAAATGTTTCCACCACCTAATATCTCCTGTCACCTGATAGATTTCTGTTTTTGCCTAATATTAACAGGTACTACACTATCCAGGGAAAAGGATTTCAATAACAGACATCCATTTATATTGTCGAAACACAATAAAGAAAAAGAATAGAAGAATACAGAATTAGTTAAAATCAATGACACTGAATAAATCAAATCTGTATTGGTGTAACTCGAACATCATAGCAACAGCCTAAGCTAAGGTAATGTCATATTGATTCTCAATAAACATGTCCAACAAACCCCACTTTGCAACCGTTCCAAATAAGAATAGTAACTTAATCATATTGAAAGTGGGTAAGAACTACTCCCTCCGTTTCAATTTGTTGGTCTGGTTTTGACTTGGACGGAGTGTAAAAAAGAAAGGAAGACTTTTCAATCTTGTGGTCTTAAATTAAAGATACGTAGAATGTACCAAAATGCCTTTTAATCTTGTGGTCTTAAACAAGCCATGTGGAAAGTTGGAATTAAAGAGTTGCCAAAAAAAGGAAAGAAACATTCTTTTCTGAACCGACTTAAAAATAAAGTAAGACAGTTTGAAACGGAGGGAATACTAATTATTGTCAAACATAAATCTCTTGTACAAAACCCAGGCAACAGACCGAATGTGGACCAATAGGATTTAGAAAGAAGACACCTCACCTGGTTATATTTTGATCTAGTTTGATGAAGTTTTGAGGTAACTCCAGGGCTCAGAATACACATTTCCATGAAAGCTCTGAGTCTGTCAAAAGAAACATTGCAGCTATATTTAGCAGAATGTCAACCTGACTGGAATAACTAAGTAGAATACATCAAATCAACACTATCCACGTAAAAAGTGTAGAGTTCCTTTTATATTGAACTATACTAACAAAAATCCTATCTTCTCAAATGCGATGATTAACAAGTAGCACAAATTGATCAGAGCAAATATCCACTGAAGTATCTTAGACAGATACTGATAGAAGTGGGAAAAAAATTCGAAATTCAATTTTAAAAGAGACTGTTCATGATTTCGTACGGAAAAAGTCCCAAATAAACTGTGCATTAGGCCTGATGCCAATTTGCTTAAGATTGTTTGAGGTATTTAACTTCCTTTTTATTTTCTAATGAATATTTAGTCATTTAAAATTAAATTTGAAATCTAAATTAGTTGATAATAGCTACCAAAAGGACACTACCTATTTCAATCAAGTCTTGAGCCATATGTTATACCCTATCAAATTACAGGCTGCAAGTCAACCACTTAGAAGAGTAAATTAAGATCAGTATTAGAGTGTCAACCATTAGCATAAGAATGTTGAGTATTAGAAGAATAATCACACATATTGTGCTTAACACCAATGAAGAGGTGTGTCTTGCGGGTAAATCATCAGGTCTTCAACACATCTCTTTTGTTCTCTCACAGTCCCACTCTCTCCTTTTCTCCATATTTCCTATCACTTTAAACACACTTCGCTGCCGTCATCGCTAAGACATATTTGCATCAACTTTTAATCCTCACAGTTCTGATTTCAACTGTGCAGAACAGAGACATCTTGCCTTCATTGCTATCCTAAAGGAAAATCTACAATGCCTTTTTGTGCATGTTTAACTGAAAACATTATAACTGTCCTTATTTTATGCTACCAATATTGTAAACCAAATACCAATCACTTTTAATTGGGCAAAAGAATGGACATAAACGCAGCATATATGGTTAACACTGGAAATTTTTCTACAAAGTTGAAAAGGTATAAAATAATCATTGATCTAAACTGGACTTACTTGTAGGCAAGCTTCTTCAAGCTTTCATTCCAACCCTCCAGGTGCTGATCCAAAAGAGCCCGTGTCCTAGAACTCACCTGAAACACGTCTGGCGTACCCAAAACCAGTTCTAAGATCACTACACCAACACTCCACATATCATACCTGTTAAACATAGACATAATGAGAAGCTCCACGAGACTAGTGCATGTAGCATATACAATAGAACACTTATAACAAGACTGATGTTCTTGAGTTTAATGAATATAGTTACATTCAGTAAATACCAATCAAAATGACAAACAAAAATCTGGTGGCCTTCACAATGTCATTCAATTCCAAATTACAGATTCTATGCTTAAAAGACACAAATGACAAGTGCAGAATTTATGTATAGAACAGTGGAGTGTATACTGACATAATAATAGGGCATATAACCAGAACCAAAATTCACAATTAACAAGAAATTGACATACTTCATGGTGGTGGGAGTCAGCCCTTGGTACCAACTTGCATTCAAAAGAGCTTCAGGTGGAGTATATTCATAAGTTTGTTCATCTCTGTTAAAAAAAGAAAAGGAAACAGAGCTGAGAAAAATAAAAAGAAATATGTAAGAATAAAAAAAGGTGGTACAATTCCTCAATATACCACAGAAAGATTGGCTAGGAACAGAAAAGAGATTTTATGACCTCTTAACTATACATTCCCCAGCACAAAAAGTAGAGGACAAACATCACATCATTTAGGTTATCAAAAAAATTCCCTAATGAATTCATGTTGAGCCTCATACTTCCAGTGATTGTAGGAAGGCCTGCGCTTAGCCCATAAATGGTAATGCTCAGCTGGTTATCACAGTGCGTGGAAATGGACAGCTAGTAACCTAACACTAGCAAGAGTAACAGAAGAACTAGATTAAGTGATACACTCCAGAAACCATACACGACATTATGGAGAAGTGTTTTTTTTTGGGTGGCGTGTCCCATGATATGTCATCCTTGTTGCTTTTGATATACCACCATCTTTAGATCTACCCATTTAAATTACTATGAGTATGTCCTGGATATGCTCTAAGGTAAGAAGATAACAAGGCTGTGTGGTGGAGCCACTAATTATTGATACTGTGAGTGTGTTTGTCAGTTAAATATACATGCTTAAGTAACATTCAGCCAGGAAACCGAGAGAGAGAGAGAAACATAAATCTGTCACATGCTCCTCATCTTATATGAACATAATAAGCAAGTTTATAAAGATGACCACACCATAATTAAAGGTAACAAATAAGGAACTCAGTAGTATTCTCAATTTAATAGTCAATATTGAACATTGATGGTACGCAAACTAGACTGGAGTGACATCTGAATTCTATATCAGGCAATTATGTACAGTCCTTTTTTCTCTTTAGCCAATTTTTTTATTATTATACATAAGGGTGAGGGAAGGGAAATTTGGTGAGAGGATTACAAGGGTCCTAGCCAACTAACTGGGCTACCATGATTCCCAAATAAGTACATTCTTTGATCCTAGTTAGAAGGCATGTTGTACCAAGACACTCTGAAAGGGAGAATCGAAAACAAAAGGTAAAGTCACCTCTCACAAACTAGGATTTACAAGTAAAGGCACATTACAAGTTCAAAGTACCTTGATATCATTCAGTTTAATGCAAAAAGAGCTGAAAAGAAAGATTCAGAAAATATAATACCTTGAAGGCCCAATAGACCCATACAAGTGCTTTAATGTGAACTCATCTACTGCGCTACCAAAGTCAATAATACGCCTGAAAATGGATAAGGCCACTAAGAATAGGTTTATAAAGAAAAGAAAGATTCTATAACAATTATTCATCTAATCGAACAGACTATCACTAATAATGTACGAGTCAGCCCAATATGGAACAGATATTTGATGAGTTACTTCATTTAGAGTCCGAATATTCGTGCTTCCCCTTTACTCGTAACAATTAAAATATACAACTTTAACACCTAATCAAGAAAAAAGTAGAGAAACATTCTTTTCAATCCAAAAAGACAAGTTAAAGAGAATCCATCCCCCCACCCCTACCCGGCCTCATTTTCTTCTCTTCTGAGCCCACTCTTTCATCTCTCTTCCCCAGTTCCCTCACCTCCATCCTGTCCTTTTTTTCTTCTTTATCTTGCCAGACCTCCCATTCTGAGGAAACTACACAATATGATTAGCTTTCACCGAAACTAAAGAAATTCTTGAAACAAGGAAAATATCTATAGAAGTGGAACTAGGAAATTCCTGAAAGCAGGAATACCGTAGTGTTACAAGATACTTGTTTTAAATTCCTGCCATCCTAAATGGTATCTATAACATATCACCTATATCAACAGAATCTTCTGTATAAGTCTGTTTGCACCAAAAATAAAAATAAAAAACAGAAGGCAATTCCATTTGATCTCGTGCACTAAGTTACTCAAATCCTCAAAACACCTGGAATTCCTTTTCTTTCCAGATTGTCCACCAAATGCTTGCACAGACAATTCTCCATATACTCCTGTCTTCTGCCCGAACTCCTCCTTCCTCCCAACTATGTAAAACTTCAGTGATCTTTCCAGACATTATTCAAGAAATGCCTCCAAGACTAATGAAAAGTCTCCAAAGCTGAACTTTAATTTTGCAGTGTAGAAATAGATGATTAACTGTCACTGCTTCCTCTCCACAAAGAAAACATCTAGAGCAGAGAGTTATCTTTCTTCTTGCCAGATTATCCTGAGTAAGGACAGCCGCTTTTGCTAATAACCAAACAAAGCAGGCTACCTTCTGTGGGATTTTGGTCTTCCGAATGTGTTTACAAGGCCAGTCTACAATCTGAAAGTTTGCCCGGCTCATAATTTTATAAGCATCCCTCACCTTGAATAAGCCAGAGATGTGTTCCTTCCATCTGAGCAAATCAGTCCCCTCCTGAAGACCACTAAAGGATTCCAATGTTTTACAAAATTCTGTCACCCTCTGTATCTCCCAGTCACTCAGCATTCTTTTGGAAGTGATAACCCATTCATGATCCGTCCTTATTTCTACCATGGTCTTATGTTGATGCACCGCAAAGTTCACCAAGTTGAATGTCTTGGCTCTCTTGAAGACTACCATTCCCTAGCCAGTTGTCTTTCCAAAAAGAGCTCTGCTTCCCATCATTCACTTTGATGAATGAGTTGTCCTTCAAAAATGACCAGTAAGCCCTGATGGATCTCCGTAGACTGACCCCATATGGAGTGGTAACCACTTTAATCATCCACCAGTCTTCCTCCCCATATTTTATCTTGATGTTTCTGCCCCACAAAAGTTGGCTTTCTGGGATGAACCTCCACAACCATTTCATCTTCAGAGCCTTGTTTTGTAATTTCAAGTTTCTGATACCTAGGCCACCTTGCTTTTTACCTATAATTTCTTCTTTCCACTTGACTAAGTGAAAGCTTCTCTTTTCCTTGTTGCCTTGCCATAAGAAGGACCTTCTGATACTACTCAATTTCCAGTCATTTATAGCATGGTGATGACAAGATTGCTTGACGGCTAACTGCTTTATGGAAACCAGATGGAAATTTCAGCTTAGGAGAGACTTAAATGATTGGGAACTGGGTGAAGCTAGTGTTTTTTTTTTTTTGCAGAAAATGCAGACATTAATTATTGAAGAAAACAAGGAAGACACTTGGGTTTGGCTTGCATATAATATGGGAAGATAAATGGTGAATTCTGGCTATTGATGGTTACAAGATCAGTATCTTGATTCATAGACATTCTGGCCATGGCAATTGTTGTGGATACTAAGGCCCCAACCAAAGTTGCATGTTTGGGGTGGGTTGCAGCTTATCATGCTTGCTTGACCCAGGATAATTTGCAGGAAAGGGGATTCAGTATAGATGCTTCTTGTGTGAATTGTCTGCAGAATCTCTTAATCATCTGTTGATATATTGCAATCAAACCTGGCAGATCTGATTTATATTTCTAAATATATTTGGTGTTCTGGGTGATGCCACAAAACTTTAAGGAATTACTGAACTGTTGGCAAGGACAAAGTGTAAAGAGAAAACTGAAGAACAATTGGAAGTTAATCCCCATGTATCATCTGGAAAGTATGGCAGGAGAGGAAGAAAAGATGTTTTGGAGGAAAAAAGGAAATGAATGAATTTGTAAAATTTAAATGTTTCCAAAACCTGTTCTGATTTCATGGACCTGTTAGATGTTGTTTTTGTGTAGGTCCTGATCAAGTACACAATATTTGTCATCTGTACAGTACCTTCTAGGTACTGATTTCCTTAACTAAATTACTTCACTTTACTTTATGTAAAGATATGACACCTGGCCCTAACTCAACCCCAAAAGCTAGCTCATGAGGGGAGGTTTGCCCAAGTCCATATAAGGAGACCACCAGTCCATTCCCCAATCAATGTGGGACTTTTACCTGGCCCTAACTCAACCCCAAAAGCTAGCTCATGAGGGGAGGTTTGCCCAAGTCCATATAAGGAGACCACCAGTCCATTCCCCAATCAATGTGGGACTTTTACCCACTCTAACACTTTATAAGCAAAAATAAGAAGGTACTTTTTGGAACCCCAGGATAACCCGCAGCCGCTACAACCTCTGCCACAGCCTCTGCCCTTTGGGTGAGCACTTTGTGCGCACTGGGTAAACCCCCACTGTGTAATAGCCTGCAAACCACACAGGGGATATAAACCGCACTAGGCAAGCCCTATGCGGCATGCTTGACTCAGAAGGCATTGAGGGGGATCGATCCCGGGTCATCCGTGTGGATAACCACCCTCCAAACCAACTGAGCCATCCCGAAGGACAATAAGAAGGTACTTGTTATGCACAATAATCAGCTTTTACTAATACTCAATTTTTTTGAAAGGAGGTGTTAGAAGTAAAGTGTTCCTCTGCTAGAATGTTATAGTCGAATTTTCTAACACTTAAATTCTCAAGTAAAATATTGTCAGACATAAGTAAATATCATATGTGTATTGTGTTGAGACCTATAAATAGTCTTGTCTTCAGTGGATCATGAAGTCATCAATAAATATCTTCTCTTTCTTTATCTTTTAATCACTAACTTAAGAAATTCATAGGAGGAAATAAGACCACATTGTCTTCGCAGAGATTAGTTTCATGAAATCCCTTAAAAATAAGAGTACATTTTCCGCATATGGATAACTTTCAGACACTTGATGAAGTATCAAGAGATGGAATCCATAGGACTCTAATAAAACATCTATGATGCAACGAAGTTTAAACCAAACACGGGGACACACATTTGAGATCACTCGAGAATCCATACTAAACATCAAACAACATTTAGCAGTTGTCTCTACATTCTCAACACAAAAGATGTGGAAATAATAGAAATAGTATTTAGCAGCTATCTATAAAGTAGAAGACAACTCAACACAAAAGACGTGGAAGTAAAAGATAAGTGACGTACATTTTAGTTATATAATTCTCATCTTCATTCGGATAACCTTTCAAGCACCTCCCAGAATCTTGATCCTCTAAGCAAATGACCATATTCTCTTGCATATAGAATTACAAAGAATACTAGTGTAAGAATTCCATTTTATATATAAAAAAGTCTCAATATATTATAAAAAATTTAAGGTGGAAAGTCTAAGTCCTTTAAAACAATGAAAAATTTGACAACAGTACTTCACAAGCATAAGGATAGTGGATCCTTTAAATAAACCTTAGAAAGCTCATGAACACAGTTCCATCAAATAAGATGAAAGAAAGAAGGAAATCAGAAACCGTATATCAACAAAAAAATCACAGACGTTTACTTAGCATCAGAGAGAAATTAGAAGTTAAGACATGACATAACAGCTGACAAATAAAAAATTATAATCAACAACTCTAGAGAAAACCCATATCAGACATTTTTGAAACTTATTTTCAACTAAATTAGACTGGGTTGGCACATTAAAAGCATACATTTTCTTTTCTTACTGACCTATTTTATCGCAGTTACAATAAAACTGTTCCGTCTAATTCTTCAACTGGAGTCTTGACAAAAAGATCTCAGATCAAATCTAGTTCTTCACTTTCAAGGCTCAAAGGTAACTTTCTGTTGATTGATAATTATAGCTTAACTATAGGAGTTGAATGATAATTGATATGTGACATTGTCTCTCCTTATTTAGTCTTAGAGCTCATTGTACAAGTACCCATTCTCATGGGTTGGATATTCATCAAAAAATATAAAGAAACTTTTTCTTCTTCTTGAATTTTTCATGGTATCAGAGCCATTGCTACCTTTTAGAGGTGAGTTATCTGCCTCGCAACACTAGGGTTTCGTTTTTATCAAAGAGGTCGAGTTTTCTCTCTTGAGGCAAAATATAGAGCTATAATCCAAGGTGTTTGTGAACTTTTGTAGTTACAAAAGCTACTGTAGGATTTGAGATTGTCTGAAAAAGGGAAACGTTCCTTGTATTGCAACAAGACTGAATCAGTATAGCACAAATCCAGTCCAGCAAGACCAAACAAAGCATGTTGAAATTGTCGATACTTCATCAAAGAAAAAGTTACGCATGATATCTTGAGTTTGGTCCATGTGTTATCGGCAAAGCAACTAACTTATGTGTTTACCAAAGGCCTCATCAAACGGACTTTTCATACACTGATTAGCAAGTTGGGCATGTGCGACATCTTGGCACCAACTTGAGGGAGAGTGTTGATGGATACTGGTAGCTTAATAATTATTGGAGTAGAATGATATTACAATGATTATAACAGATTATGTGATATTGTCTTTCCTTATTTAGTCTTGGGACTCATTGTACAAGTACTCATTCTCATGGGTTGTATATTCATCAAGAAATATAAAGGAGCTTTTTCTTCTTCTTGAAATCCTCACTTTCTCTTTAGATGACGGACTGTATCATGGCCAACTTGGCACACCTCGACTAATCCACCGGGTGGCTGATAAAGCGCACAAGCTGGACAATCATGCCCAATAAGCTTGGAGAAGATGGGCTCATACTAAGTATTGTAGCTAAGATTGAAATCCTGGAATCTCCAAGTTATTACTCCTATGTCTCAACCACTCAGCCATCATCTTTAGGAATACAGGCTCAAATGTAACGTAAGAACTACAGAAAAATAAAGATTCACAAAGAAAAGAGTATTGTCCTTCAATTCACTTTGGTTGGCATAACCAAGAACATATATTTCTTTTATTTCTGGTACTACCTTTACTTCACCCTCTTTCCTTGTGAGTTACAGAGAGTAATACTCCAAAGTTTTTTTTTTTGAAGTAACATCCTCCTCTTCCAACTGTAATATATCTTCTAATACCATGGCAGTTGTTCTCATCAGTTATATTGAACATGTTTCAGATACAAAAGGCCAGCAGGAAAACAACTCCTTTAGTACATCAGAGTCTATATCAGCTAAATGTATAAGCTGTAGTCTGCTTATATAGCCTTGTATCCTCATCGAGCTAACTTTTGGGGTTTAATTACATGTAATGTCTATTTTCTCAATATGGTACCGGAGAAGGTAAAAGTTCTTGGTTTAAATCTCATTACAACCTTTTATTAAATAAATTTCACGTGCTTGACCCATTAAAAGAAAAACACTCTCGCATGTGAAGGGGCGTGTTGAAGACATAATTAAGTAAATAAAGGTGTGCCCAATTTAATAGCTTAATCTTTTAAATGAGATGGTCACACAATTCAATATGCTATTGATATCGGCTATAGAGTATTGGGTCATCCATATTATGTTTCTCCATGCTCCATATTTCAGGCCTTAGCGTGCGGGGCCGCGTTAGATTCCCACACGGTTAATTATATGGATTGTAGTCTCCTTATATAGTCTTGGACAATCCTCCACTTGAACTAGCTGTTGGGGTTGTGTTAGGCTCAAGATTTATTTTCTTAGCTGATATTATACTTGAACTGATACAAAATGTCGTGATGTGCAATTACACCGTGTCATTGCCTAAAATCTTCATTTTAAAACACTCTGAAGGTGAGAAGGGTATTCTCCCTGAAACCATTCACTTTATCTCTCTCTTATTTTGCTCAATCTGAATTTTTGGTAAACTGTGAGAATTAAGAATTCCATTGTGGCCTTAGCTATATGTAAATAAGTAGTCTTTGCCTCCACTCAAAAGAAAAAAATATCAGCTATTAAAATAGAGTTCATTTTCCTATCCTTTTTTACCAAAGGCTTTTCAATTCTTAACTGGCAAATCGGAGCTAAACTTGGCCAAAGCCTGATTATACATTACCCACAGGTATTCACCGATGTGTAATAGAGCAGAAGACCCTTTCCACAATAAGCTGTGAGCACTACACATAGGAGTTAGGACCCTTCAACATGCAGCATATCAGTGGGTTCAAGATGGTTAAAAAAAACCCAGCTTAGATGACACATAACTACCACACAGACAAAGCAACAATATCTTTCCTTTCTCAGATAGAAACTAGTACAGAAATTTATGTAAGAAATAATGAAAAACTCTCACCAGGTTTTATATCTCTATGGGTGATATTGCGATCATGACAAGACTTAAGTGCCATCAACTGCATAGAACAGAAACATAGAAATGAACAGCCTCATGAGGAAAATGGAAGATCGTTAATCAGGATGGAACAAGATGCTTGAAGGAGCCTTTCATAAAAGAAAACAGTGCAAGCAAAGTTGATACGTAAAACATGATATTCTAGTTATTAGTAGCTACTTTCACTTGAATATCAAGTTTTCACACAAGAACCCCAACATTCATTACTACATGACCTAATTCTAGATGATTAAACCTGCAGCAATAATAGTGGAAACAAGAACATTTTGGGGCTCTAGGTTGACAATGTAGCAGCCCCTCAGAGAAATGTTTTTGCAAGCATGTGGAAATATTTGTAGCCACCTCAACATGGGAAAGCGTGCTCCTCAACAGTATCCATGTGAAATAGAAAACATTAACAATCTAATCTAGAATAATAGCACCATAACCGCGTATAGTACTATAATCAAGAAAACGTCAAATGAAAGAGATGATTTGCAACTAAGACAAAGGATGGAAAAGCTACCAGAGATTGTGTATCAAAATCCAATGATCAAGGAACAACATCTCAACAATTATTTATTGCGGAGAAAGAAAAACAATGTTAAAAGAGGGATATAACATATCATGAAAATACCAATTGCCAAATCAGATTACGCATTTCCTCTCGCCCTGCTTCTGTTGTCTTCAACCGTTTCCACCATTTTGATGGATGTAATATCTGAATATGCTTTATATTTTCATTTCCTCCCTCTGAATCATTTATCACTTCTTCAGCTGTATAGAGAAGCTTTGATAAGGATATCCCTTCATGGCGAAACACAAGCCATATCTCATTGGATCGGGACTCGAAAGACTCCACATATCTGGCAATGTGATTAAGACCATCTTCAAAGGCGGTTCTCCGCAAATCCTCCTTTTTACCATACACTTTGTCGAACCTCAAGGTGCTTTGCCTTTCTAGATCCGCTGATTCATCTATTCCAACAGGATCATGCAGATCAGGTCTTACATTTAGCAAGAGGGAATTTGATTCTTCAGCTTGTAGTGAACCTCCAAGAACAGTATAAGCATTCAAGAAGAGTTCACCAAAATATTTCTCCCGTAGCCCACTTAAATAGACCGCAGTGCCTTTCTCCACCTGTTTGCAGTTGCTAGTTTAATAAACAGAAAGACTTTGATAACCAAAAAGCAAAACTGAATACCAGTCTCATATTAATCCAACAAGATGTCTTAGAGGATACTTTTAAAAATCTAGGTCTACCAGTAAACAAAACAAAAGCAAAACAACCAAAGAATCGAAGTGTTAAGCTAGCCTAAAAATATAAGAAAACAACTAAAAACCAAGGTACAAGAACGGCAGAAGAAAGGAAACCTAAACGTATGATAAAAGCGATCACCACATACTATACAATCTAGCAAAATTCTACGGAAGAATTAGAGAAATTCTGAAACAGATGCATAAGATAGCAATAGTTCTTCAGAAGAATCCAAACCAATGCCAAGAAAGTACTGAGACCAGATAACTTAAACAACAAACTCTGATTCACACAAGGAGATCATACATGTTGAAGAAAACTGTTTCTTTTCCTTGTTTAATTTCTTCCCGCCTAAGACAATGGTTATGGGCATAAAATAATCCACATCCACATCAGGTATACCATATGAGAACCATGCAGCCATCTGAGGTAACTGACAACATTGCATCACTGAAAAAGTGAGGTTCAGTGTGTACTCTACGCATTACATAGTAGATCTAGCCCTACCAAGCGACTACTATTACTCAAATCCAACAAAACTAGACATTTCAGTTCTAACTGCTAAACCAACCGCCATGATGCGAACCCAATTAACTTAGAAACTATCCCTGTTTGTCTTCTGAAAACAAACATGTTTCCAATTGGAGACATTTCTGGTTTACTAAACCATTCCAAAAATGGAACGTCCCTTTTTTCCCTTGAATTGCTTTTTTTTTTCTAAAATGTTTTTGTTAATATACAAAGATAATACGTTTATAGACTCATACTATTGGGAAGGTTTGTAAAATTAAAAATATGGAAACTATTCGTTTGTAAGTGCCTCTTCCTTGTGGTAAAAAGCTTATTTGTTGTAAGTGGGTCTACACTCTACAAGATTAAATACAATTCAGATTGGACAATAGAACGCTACAAGGCTCGCTTGGTAATTCAGGGTAATGAACAATAAGAGGGCATCAATTTCACAGAAACCTTTGCCCTATTAGCTAAAATGGTATTTGTTCGCACCTTTCTTGCTGTGGCCGTCTTGAAGAACGGTTTGATACCTCAACTTGACATAAATAATGTCTTTTTACATGAAGACGTCTATATGAAGCTTCCTCCAGGTTTTGTCTCTTCTCAGCCGAATATGGTTTGGAAGTTGCATAAATCCTTATATGGACTTCGACACTCTCCTCGCAATTGGTTCGCAAAATTAACGGCTGATCTTCGCAACTACAGCTTCATTCAGTCCCACGCAGATCACACTTTATTCACCTTCAGAAAGGGTGAGACTTCCGTCGGCGTTCTAGTGTATGTCGATGATTTGCTAGTTGTTGGAAATAATTCAGAGGTTAGGTATGTTCTACATTTAAGGATTATTTGGCACAATGTTTTTGTCTCAAAGATCTCGGTCCCTTAAAATATTTTCTTGGTGTCGAGTTTGCTCGTAGTAAGCAGGGTCTCTTCTTGTGTCAACGAAAATATACTTTGGATATGTATATTTAAAGCAGGACTCTTGGGCGCTAAATGAGCGCTTACTCCGATGGTTCAAAACCATCGACCGGGTCTTGTTACATGTGAGTTGTGCATTGATCCTAACAGCTATCATCGCTTGGTGGGATGCCTTATTTATCTCACAATCACTAAGCCAGAGATCTGTTATTCAGTTCATATCTTGTTGCAATTCCTTCAAGCTCCATGAGTTGAGCATCATGATGCTGCCTTACGAGTCCTGAAATATTTCAAAAGTAGCCCGGGCCAAGGACTTGATGAATGAGAGTCTCAGTCTATTGATTGCTCCAATGTCGTGTCTCTATTTGAAGTACATTATCGATTGGGATATCCTTCTCTACCTCCATTGAAGAATCCCTATCCTTAGTTTCAAAATATTTCTTCACAATCATCGTGAGTCATATCAATTTGCAAAACATTATCGCATCTTGTTAAGTCCAAGGGTTAATAAACGTGTATACTCGGGGACTGTCCTATTGTTTCCAAAACCAGGCATAAATATTTTTCACTTTTATGAGTTATCTCGAATGACTTGGATTTACTTTATGAAGAGCGATCCGAAGTGTTTATCTACTTTTCTGCCTTTTGTGTTGTAGTCAAAAACTCAATTCAATGCCTTGGTACGTATTTTGAGGAGTGATAACGCTAAAGAATACATGCCAAAATTATTTCAGTCCTACATGATACAACAAAATATTCTCCATCAGTCTTCATGTGTTGATACATCCTCTCAAAATAGAGTTGCTGAGAAGAAAAATAGCCATCTACTTGAGACAATTCAGACACTTCAGTTCCAAATAAAGGTTCCTAAATAATTTGGGTTGATGCAGTCTCTACTGCTTGTTTTCTGATTAATCGCATGCCATCGATTGTGCTTGTTGGTAATTTGCCTTACAATGTTCTTTTTCCAAACAAGTTAGTATCTTTGGTGGAACCTAAGGTATTTGGAACCACATGTTATGTTCGACCATTTGTTACTAAGTGGGTCCCAAGGCATTAATTGTTTTTTTTGGCTATCTTGATCTTGCCTTCAGAAATAGTATCGATGTTATTCTACTAAACTTAATATCTGGTGTCAACAAATGTGGTATTTTTAGAGATTACACCATTCTTCTATGCACCTACTATTTCTACAAGTCAAAGGAAGAAGATGAGTGGTAAGTCTATCAGGTTACTTATCACTCGTCATTTATCAGAACAATCACATAATGTTGTTCTTCCATCTCCCAGTTCTTCAATTGAACATAGACTTATCACTCGTCATTTATCGGAACAATCAAATAATGTTGTTCTTCCATCTCCCAGTTCTTCTATTGAACACTAATCAACTAGTGTACCTTCAACACCTGTTCCATCTTCACTGGCAAGACTATCAATTGTTCAAGTTTATTCGAGGAGGTGAGAGACCGATGATACATGTCATGCATCAATTTCTTCTTCACCAGACCTCCTCCACTTGATCCTCCCAGAAATCTTGATCTTCTTATTGCTCTTCAAAAAGGTACACAGCAGTGCAAATCAACATATCCCATTGCTAATTTAGTTTTATATGATCACTTATCTTCTACATCTAGTTGTTTGATTTTCTCTCTAGCTCTATCTTTATCCCCAAAACAGTGAAGGAAGCCTTGAATCATCCTAGATGCATGAAGCAATGTTTGAAGAGATACATGCGCTTTAGATGAAAATCATACTTGGGATTTGGTGGATTTACCGAAAGGAAAGAAAGCGGTAGGATGCAAGAAGGTCTTTGCTATCAAAGTTAATCCTGACGACTCTGTCACAAGACATAAGGCTATGCTTAGACTTATGGGGTGATTATCCCAACACTTTCTCCCCTATAGCCAAACTCACCTTTGTCTGCTTGTATATTTCCTTGGTTGCTTCAAGTGTTTGCCTTTACATCAGTTGGCTATCAAAAATGTGTTCCTTTATGGTTATCTCAATAAAAGGTGTCTATGGAGCAACCACCTAGGTTCGTTGCTCGGAGGGCCGGGGGGGGGGGGTTATGGGAAAGTTTGTCATATGAGAAAATCTCTATATGGTCTTAAGCAATGCCTTGTGCCTGGTTTAGAAAATTTAGATGTAATTCAGGAATTTGGATTGGAGAGGAGCAAGTGTGATCACTCAGTCTTCTACAGATAGTGAGTGATTGGTGTTATTCTTCTAGTTGTTTACGTTGACGATATTGTTATTACAGGAGAATTTTGCAGGGATTTCTTCTATCAAGAAGTTTTTACACGCCAATTTCATACCAAAGACTTGGGGTAGCTGAAATATTCCTTGAGCATAAAAGCAACAAGAAGCAAGAAAGAGATTTTCTTGTCCCGGGGGAAGTATGTACCTGACCTACTTGTAGAAACTGAAATGTTGGGGGGCCAAGTCCTGCGGCACATCATGTACATCTTACTAAGGAATGATGTGACCCTTCTGATGATCCAGAAAGATATAAAAGGTTAGTTGGAAAACTGAACTATCTCACAGTGACCCGTCCAGATATTGCCTATACCGTCAGTATTGTCAGTCAATTGATGTCAGCACCAAAAGTCAAACATTAGGCAGCCTTAGAACAAACCATGTGCTATTTGAAAGGAGCTCCTGACCTTAACATTGTATAGCAGATCACAAACATACTCGTATTGAGTGTTTTGTAGATGTTGATTGGGTTGGATCAAGAGTTGATAGAAGATCAACTATTGGTTAGTGCGTCTTTGTTGGTGGAACTTCGGAATTTTGAAGGAGTAAGAAACAATATGTTTTATCTCGATCTAGTGCAAGGTCCGAGTTAGAGCTATGGTTCAATATGCATGTGAAATATATGGATACATCACCTTTTAGCTGAGGTTCGTTTAAAGCTTGTCTTTGGTGTGATAATCAGGTTGCTCTACACATTGCCTCAAATTCAGTGTAACATGAACGAACAAAACATATTGAGATCGAATGTCACTTTGTTTGTGAGAAGATTCACGAGAATAAGATTTATATTGGTTATGTGAAAACGAGAGAGCAACAGGGTGACGTATTCATGAAGGCCTTAACTGGAACTCGAGTGAAATATCTTTGTAACAAGTTGGGCACGATTAATATCTATGCTCCAACTTGAGGGCGAATGTTACAGAATTTACAAAGACACGTCTTCATATAGTATAAAATTATACATAGCACAAACATAGGTAGATATATTTAGGGATTTTTTAATTTATTTCTTTAGATAAATTTACTTGTACACCTACAAATGTCTCTTACTATTGGAATAATACATATTGAGATTTCTCCATTGTCGCTGTATTTTACAGTAATTAACAATAGATTCTTTTTCGTGTGGAGTAAAAGAAACACCTTCTCCGTTGTGCAGAAACATGCAACTTTCGAGAGGAAAGAGCTCTAGAAGTAAGTACAAAAGCAGAGCACTGAGCTTGGTCTAGCCACACATGAGCTTATATCATTAAACCAACTTCACCAACTGTTCTCTGAGCCAATTATTCCAAAACCACATTTAAAAAAAAAAAAACAAATCAAACTTGTTCTTCAATCCAAACACCACCTTAGTGATATAGCCCCACCAAGTGGATATTAGTCATTCAAAATCTCTAACACGACTTAAGTTCTATTCATTGAATCAACAATCATGGTGAGTAAGATCTTAGAAGCAAAAAAAACAACATACCCAGTGCAGTCCCACAAGTGGGGTGTTAGGAGGGTGGTGTGTATGCAGCTTTTCCCCTACCTTTTGAAAGTAGAAATATTATTTCCGGTAGACCCTCGGCTCAAGTGAAGCATATCAAAACAAGTATGGGAAGGAAATACAGAAGTATAGAAGTCTTGCTAGAAATAAAGGGGAAATTAATACCAACAGATAATACGGTAACCGAATCAAAAGAAACAACATACAACATCAGCAAATGAAAAAGATTATAACAATAACAAGCACGAAAATACAATAATCAAGGCTAAAGAAACAACAAAGAGAAATAGAGGAATCTAAGAGTATGAAAATACAAGACAAATATTTGATTATCTACTACCCTTCTATCCTAATCCTCAACCTCCACACCCTCCTATCTGTCAGTTTTGCTGAATGAATTCTCTCAAATGAGAGTTCTTCCATTAAATAGAAAGAATTCTGATTTACATGCCTAAAAATCTGCTATATATCCCTAAATATATGTTATTCCTAATTGTAATATCTCTGAAAATATGCTACATTAATCTATGCTATCTCCTATCATCATTACACGAATATTTAGAGTTATAACATAGATATGTACAGATATTAAGAATCTGTCCAATCATGCTAACATCCCCCCTCAAATTGATGTCGGTGGATCAAAAAGCATCAATTTGCCTACCAGAAACTGATGGCGTTGTCGTGCCATAGACTTTGTAAACACATCAGCTATTTGTTAGAACTTGGATCATAGCAAATAAAACCTTTCTGCGAAGTACTATAGCCCATAAAAGCACATTTAGTAGACTGAACATAGAGTTTATTGCGT
>JAJONR010008451.1:0-37200 GCA_029582245.1 Solanum etuberosum | reverse complement strand
ATAATTCCCCCCCCCCCCCCCCCCCGTTTATTACCTGATTTCCCTAGACCTCACATGACTCAGATTTCGTCCTAGTCTGGCCTAGGCTAGAAATTTTCAAGTCACTACTCAAAAGTTTTCTGACCCAAATTCTTTCTCCATTGGCTTTTCCATAACGACGAGAACAGATCGTTACATAATATGTCTATAGTAAATAAACTAGGCATTTTGGCAAAACGTTGCCGACTCGATTATAGGACCACTAAAATAATAATTTATTTAAGCTCCTATTTTTTAAAAAAAATAAAAAAATAAAAAATATATATATTGTTAAAAATAAATAAATCATGTAATTGTTAAAATTAATTTTTTTTTATATATTCGGCCAAAAGTGCCGATAAAATACTTGATCAAATTATAGGATTGTGTTTATTTAGTATGCAGACTATATTTTTTATTTATAATTAATTTTAATATTATAATTTTTGAATTAATTTATTTCATTTAAGATATGGATAAAGTAATTTCAAATTGAATGAAATAAAGTGGGATATTTTATAACTATTTCTGGGAGAAAATTAATATTGTATTTAGTTGAGGGCACAAATTTAATTATTTTGAAAATAAATTTATTTCGTCAAACAAACATGATATAAATTTTATTTTATACTTAATCTTAAGATATTCTATCTTATTCCACGTACGAAATGACTTATAATTCTAAGATTATAATCCGAGAATAACTTAGAAAATGTTTGAATTGGCTTATCTTATGTATTTTTAAGTCAAAATAATTTTAAAATATTTTTATAATATTTGACTTTTAAATAAATAAAAAATTTAAATTTCTATCTCATAACTTTTAACATATAAATCATAAACTATAAACTCATTCAAATATTTACAATTTATTTATTTATTTTTTATGTGACGGTGTTTTCTTTTCTTTTCTCTCTCTTTTTTTCTGGATGGGGGCCTACATGATCAGTAATTCAGGGGTCAACCTTGACAAATTGAGAAAGAATAATTTTGTTTTAAATTTTTACTCTTTAGATTTTTAAATATCACTAATAAATAGTCAATAAATATGCTATGCTTGCGTGTGTATTATGTATATGCAATTTATGTAATCCACAAATAATAGATACATTCGTGCATGAGAGATGAGCTAATTAATTATCCTTCTTTTTAATATATAAACTTAAGAGTTTTTTTTATATGATGTCCAATATTCACGTGAAGTTGAATTAATTTAATTTTATATTGTGTAGGGTCTCATTTGGAGGAAGAGATGTGTTCTCTATCAAGAATTTTTCATATTAAAAATTCAAATTCAAAAATTCTGATTAAGAAAAAAAGACTCACCTATTGCACCAGATACAACTTAAAACTTAAATTATATTAAAGAATAAAATATGCTGGCTTTTTGTTTGGGGAATACCTCACCCACGTTCTTGGTCTTTGTCACAACCTTTTTTTAAAAAAAATTGTAAGAGAAACTAATAATTTGTTTCATCAAATTTTGAGAATTTTTTTTTTTTTAAAATTAAAACAAATCAAGTAGGAATTAATTCTTATGTTTTTGGGTAAATAATTTAATTTTTAACCAAATTTATTATCTTTTGATTTTTTGAAGTAGGACATCGACAGATAATATTAGATAAAAATATGTATATAAAATATTTAGTTTGACAGAAATTAGGCTATAAATTTGCATCATAAATTAGGCTATAAATTTGCCCCTACAAAAAAAAAACTCTTATGTTTTTGAGTTAAAAGTTTGGTCAAACACTTCAACTATTTTTTTTTAAAAAGATTTATTTTTTTATAAATAAAAAGAGACAAAAAGAATTAACTTCTCAAATTTAGTTTGTTTGTTGTCTTACTTTCCTTAGAATGTTTTTAATTTTTAAAATTTTGACAACTCCTTGACTTTGATTTTCAATATGTTTATTTAAGATCATAAGGTCGAAGAATATTTTGATACATTACACATATTTCTTTAGTTTAAGATCACAAGATTCAAAAGTTTTTTTTTCTTAACTCCGTATCAATTTAAAATCAAACAAATAAATTAAAATAGAAAAAAGTAATAAGTATATCGTAATTCAAGTTCATGGTAGTTATTATTCGTTTTGGTTTGACATACATGAATTTGTATCACATCAAGTTCAAAAATGCAAACATAATTCAAATATTCCTTTCAGTTTGAATTATATGCATTCGAAATTGTTATAAATAATGATTTCACGTTAAATGTATTTATTTATTTATTTTAAAATCTTGAATTTGGTTCTAATTAAACATATATCCACCTTTTGTCCTAATTTGATGTATACACGTTTACATTGCAAATTATCAGACTTATTCCAATTTTAATTCAATAGCCTTTTGTAGTAATTTTGATTTAATAGATAGACATTAAAGTCACTTGCCAGTGAAAAATCAGAGCTTAATAATTTGTTGTGAGCATTAAGTCAATAATTAGTAAATATCATAATGAAATTTGTGGGTTGTAAAAGGAAAATTACTTGAATTAGCTTCCTCCAATTTAGAACACAAATTAATCGTACAATAATGATGACATTATTCTAACAACTAGTAATGCAATACTTTGATCCTTTATGATGATTATCTCTCATTTGATATTTAGTTAGAGAATTGTCTTCTTGTGATTTATAGATTACGGGTTCAGTATTGGTGGATCTTGAAATCTCATAGTGAATTTTGAATTCTCTAAATTACTAAGCCTATCTCTAATTCTGTGTTCAGAAGATTTATATAAAATTATATATAAAATATAATTTTCTTATCGGAAGAATTCGGTGAACACCTTCACCTTCTTCTAAATTGGTCCCTGATCACTAATGCTTGTATTAGAATATATTATTTATATCACATTTCTTAAAATAAGATTGTATTGTGTCAAAAAGTAAAGCTCTTCTAGAGGGGATTACAGAATTTGTGGTGATATCAAATAATAATAATAATAATTAATTAATACTAATGCTCACAGCTTAAAACGTGTGACAGTTGTATGAGTATATATATGGGTAAACTTTTGTTGATGTGAAGTTTGATACTTGTGTTTATTTTTTTGTAACCTGTACACCATTATAGAAGCAGTAATGAAGTAAAAAAAATATTATTAAGAACATTTAAAATTTAATATATGCGTATAAAAGATTATTTTGATTTATATATTTTAGAGCATTATATATATATATATAAACAAAAAAAATTACGCCAAATGATGTTCGACTGATCATTGGCTAAGCTACAATTAAATATTGTGAAGTTTGAAGTTTATGTTTCTTTTTTAAATGGACTCCAATATGTATTTTTTTCTTCTATTAGTATTGCATGGCCTTATAAATCTCTCTTCCTCTAAGATTTCCATTTAACAAATTTAACATATTTTTAAAGATAAGTAGAAGTATGTTTACATCAAATTAATGAAATTTAGTATTTGATCAAGATGTTAATTGAGGTAAAATTATATATTTTCTCAACTTCCAATTTGTTTAGCCTATTTGATTTGATACATAATTTAAAAATATAAAAAAAGATTTTTGAATCTTGTAATCTTGAATTAAAGTTATGTCAAATGCATCAAAATGACATTTAATCTTGTGGTTTTAAATATGTTGTGTGAAAAGTTAAAACTGAATAGTTGCTAAAAAGAGAAATGATCACTTTTTTTAAATGAACTAAAAAAAAAAGTAGGTCAAACAAATTGAAACATATAAAGTATTAATTAATTTAAGAGAAATAATCATACAATTAATGATTATCATTGATTTGGTGAATCCTTCGTTATATCTGAAGTTAATTGTATCAGAGTCAAACTGCAACATGACACTACTTAAAAAATCCATATTTTTCATTGAATTTTTTAACGAAAAATGTTTACTAGCTATTTTCACAGATATTTTGATTGAATTGGTGGGAAAAGAAAAAATAATAATATTTTATACAAAAAAATTTAAAAGTTTTCCACTATTTAAGTGATAATATATTTTCGATCATGTATTTTTCTCGATAAGCTAATTCGGTAAAAAATAAGTAGAAAAATCATGTTATATGCATTTTTTTTTTACTTATTTACGATGGATAACCTTTAATTGTTTATGTTAGTGTGAATAGTCTTGCACATAAATGACAGTAGCAAAAGAAAAGAAAAGGAAAAAAAAAGTTATGCTTTGTTTTCATAAACGAGGGAACGTAAAACAAAACATTCCTTTGTCAACATATTTTATTTAAATAATACAAAAATTATGGCGCAGTTCGATTGAACAACACATAATAAAAGATTTTTATTAGGCATGCAACAACTTAAAATTTTAGAGAAGTCTTAGCATGTGCTCTTAGGTGCCTTTACCTAAATAAATTAAACACTTCAAATATATAATTATCTTTTTTTAATTGAACTCATTAGCCTCAATTTATAATTTGTAAGATTTCATACATGGTCCAATTGGTATTTGATACAAAACATTTTTGTTTAGCTAATTTTTGTAGCATAACAATGACTATGATGGGATGTAGAGGCTCGAATAAAAAATGAAAAGAAGAGAAAACTATTTAATTAGACAAATATTTCTATTATATATACAAATATACTCTATATTTTTAAATAATTATATATTAACTCACTATTTAATAATTTTATATCAGATTCCAATTCAAATACATCTTTTAAAATAATTAAAAAAAGAGCTTTTTATTTCAAGTTTGTAACTGACTTTCACTTATTATTTATGTCATGTATTTGAAAGTTAATTGATTTAGAATTTTTCTAAAGTTTTTTCATAGCTAAAGAATCAAGAAGATTGTAACTCGAGGTACACCACACAACAAAGAAACTATATAACATAGACCTTCATTTAATTTGAAAAATTTACTCAAAAACACAAAATTACAGGGTATTCTTCTATGGTTGTTGCTGCCTTTCATGAAAATAGTTATACTGACATTTTAGTATTGAATTATTATGAAATTAAGACAATAAAAAATTCGACGTTAGCACAATTATCGACAATCAAGATGACTATGAATAAATTGATATTGAATAATCTTCTACTACTTGTGTTGTTATAGTTCGACTTCTACTAAATACAATATAGTTAGATGTATCTATGACTTATTTTTTTTCTTCTATGTATTATATATATAAATATATTATAAAATATTTTGTGTGTAAGTAGTTATCATTATACATTGAACAAGTTACATACATCGACATCAGATACATTGAATCGATTACATATATTTCAATCAGATTCACTGAACAGATTACATTATATGTATATGAATCAAATACATTATATTTGAATCTGCCCATACACATTTATATACATGTATCTGGATTTGATTCACGAAATATCCAAACAATCTCATAGTTTAATTGAATCATACACAAATTTCACCGTTGCATAATACGATGTGTTTAAAATTTATTTTAGCTACATGTAACATGATATATACGTTTCATTGAACCGAACAACTCACTTAATTAATTACTAATCGAAGAAGAATTATAAGAAAGAGACGAATTGAAAGCTCACTGATGTACCCAATTTAGAAGAAAATTAGTATTTTTTGAATTATTTTTTTATCAGGTATACGTCATATACTCTGAGGTCGCTAGGGCTACAGATTTCGTTCGGTTTTGAAGTTTATTGATTTGACTTATTGGTTATCAGTTTTTAGACATGCTAAATAGTTAAGATATTGACTTATCGATTATTGATTTATCGGTTGTTGATCGTTATCGGTTTAACCATTCAAGATTTGACACACAAAAAAACATTGAAAATCACTTAGAAACAAAGAGACAACCCAAATAAACCATGCACATAAGTTGAGAGATTGTATCTTGCTCAGAAGGAAACATTGTCAAAATGTAAAATAACATAGAGTTTGAGACAACCTGAAATAAAAATATGAAACTGAACACTTTTGGCATGTGTAAGAGCCTGTTTGACATTGCAGTTGGGAAGCCAGAAACACTTATTTTGAGAAAAAAAATACTTTTGTTGAAAAATTAAGTGTTTGACTAATCAGTAAAAGTGCTTTTAAATGGAAGCAGAAGCAATTTTTCTGTTGTTGGTAAAAAGCTAAAAAAAATTGTTTCTTAAAAAAAAGCAGAAGCAGAAACAAAAATTATTTTTCTCAAGACTAAAATATCCTTTTCATATAAACACATTTACCATTGTATTTTATTTTTTTATTTTTATATAATAAATTTATAATTTATTTTACGTTTATATTTTGTTATTTTATATATCATATATTATTTTGCAGAAATTAGAAAAAATGTGACAACAATATTTTTTCAAGATTAGATAAAAGAAAAAAATAACAATTAAAGACTTCAGCCTCCCAAAGAAGGTATAATATTGTTTGAAAATTTAAACATGTACATTTTAATTAAATAAAATTAAAAATTTAATTAATTTTTTTATAATATATATTTAAAATAGTTTCTCTCTATTAAATAATCTTAATATTAAAAGTAAATTAATAGTTGTCTTTTTTTTTGTAATTTGACTCTCAAAATAACTTTTTAGAAAAGATCAACCAAACACAAATTGCTTATAAAAAACATTTTTCAAATGCATTAGCCAAACACAATTTTTTTTAATTTTTTTTACAAAAGCACTTTTCTGAAAAGTCATTTTAAAAAAAGTGCTTCTAAAAGTAAGATGTTTTTAGCAACAATGTCAAACAAGCTCTAAGTCAATGACTTTATATAACAAATGGTATAAATATAATTATTTAATTTAATTAAGAAAAAACTTCAAACTGTCAAGAATCTATAACCCGATTAAAAAAAAATCACAACCGTTAAACCAATACTCCATAACCGATAAATCAATAACTTTTTTTTCTATTCAAGTTATCGATTTCAATTCGATTTTAAATAGCACTAAAAGTCGCTAGACGCGAAATTTACTACTCATTTATTGAAATTCGCGTTATTTTTAGATACACAAATTTATTGTATCCTTATCGCATGTATCTGATCTCTTATCAAATACATGTATATAGCGAACTAAAAATGATACAAATGGTAATTTATGAAATTATTATGTCCAGACGTAATTACTTGCTTAACTAGCGAAATTTGTATTATTTCCTCAATTTTTTTGATAGATTGCACTTTCCTTTTAATGAGTTTTATACCGTCTAAAATCAAATTAAACGAGTACTAAATATGGAATGAAAATCAATAAAATAAAATAATGATGTATAATTTTGTAGCAAAATATGATAAACTTATAACTTCCAATTTCTCTAGCCAAAAAGTTTGAGAAGTTAAAAGGGGTGGCAGCAACAATATAAATTCTTTTATTTTAGGGAAAAATGTCTGATATACCTTTCAACTTTGTCATTTAGAGTTGATATATCCACGTTATGAATGTGGCTCATATATACTTTTACCGTTATATAAATGACTCACATATATCTCTACCGTTACAAAATGAGTTCACATATATCCTTCATCTAACGGAAGTGAAAAAATTAATGTTAAATTTATATTTTTGACTTTTATTTTTTTTTAAAATTTATGTAGGGGTATATGTGATCCTTCTGGCAAAGTTCAAGGTATATTTTAATCTTTTTCACACATAATTTTTTTTTTTTTACTTCTTTGATTATCATTATTTGAATTTCTTATTCTTATTTTATTTTTTTCTTTCATTCTTTAGTGTAAAGAAAACAATTTAAAACTAATTTTTTTCTTGACTATATTATAATTTAAAACTATTTTTTTGGCTATATTGTAATTTAGTTTTTGTATTTGTAAAAAAAATTGGGGATTCTATAATAAATTTTACAACAAAATTAGTGAAATATAAATAAATTTGACCATCAAAATAATAAATTTAAATTAGTCGTTGAAAAACAAAAAAAAGTCAAAAAATTCTAGTGCTGACTAATATAGCCAATCTTATATACTATTAATAACAGTCAAATTTCAACTAGATAAGTGGTACATATAAATGAATATATCACATACGTGCTTATAGCAATGACAAATGCAAAAAAAAAATAAAAAAAATACTAATTTTTATTTCCATAAATAGGGAGGTTATATAGAACATTCTTTTAATACAGGACAATTCTTGTTAAACTAATTATAGCATAATATAAGTAAAAAAATTTGAGAAGCTAAAGTTCAAAGGAAAGAGCTTAATTTACGCCATGATTACACCCAATACATTCATTTGCCTTTTATATAGTAGAAAGAATATAATGTAAAGAGCTCGTTGTTTGATACGTGGGATAAGATGAAATATTTCAAGATTAAATTTGTGATTAAAGTTATATTATATTTAGTTGAAGATATGAATTTAGCTTAGTATAAATGTATATCTTCGACCACATAGAGTATAAATTTTACTATTAATTTTAATCTTCGATATTTCACCTTATTCCATCTAACTTAGTGCATAATAATTTTATCTCAAATTTGTCCCAAAATTATAATCTCAGGATTATAATCTGATCAAAATAACTTTGTCTTTTAATCAACCCGCCCTAAAAAAATAAAGTCAACATGAAATTATCACTCTATATAACAAACTTAATTCACTATAAAGGCCAAATTTTCTTTGAATCAATTTTTTTTTTAATTATTATATTTAGCTTTTTATAACAGTATTATTTATGACAATAAGTATCTCCTTATAACAACTGTTTTTTTTTTCTTTTTTGGGATAATATAACAACCATTTTATTAAAATAAAATCTTTAATATTAGCAATAATAGGTTTATAATTTTTGACCAAATATCTTAAAAATTTAATATATCATGAATTATTATTATTATGTGAATATACATTTTTCATCATTAAAAGATTTCATTCCCTTGGTAATCTAATGGCGAAGTGCAAACATTTATTTAGTATAAGGTATTAGCCATCGTTCTTCAAATTTAATTAGTGAAATATCCACACATTATTAGAAATAAGGAGTTTTTATATTATAAATCAGTAGAAAATTTGTGTTATAGATTATGGTATCCCCATTTATTTTTTACCAAATCAATTCATTGGAAAAAATATATAAAGGAAACAGATTTTCAAAATAGTGGAAAACCTTCTCATTTTTTCATATGAAAATAATTGTTATTTTTTTTCATCCATTCAATCAAAATATCTATAAAAATATAGTCACTCAACATTTTTCACAAAAAAAAATAGTGTTTTTAGGATATATTTTTATTAAATAGCATTAACATTTAATAGTAGATTAGGTATCAACTTTTATTAGATTACTACAATAACTTCCCCATGGAATTTTCATTTATTAGACGGTGATTGTTAGTTCATTTTTCATCTTCAATAGTGAACACGACTTATCATTTTTTTTTTTTTTTTGGATAAGCTGTAGCCACCATGTAATAGAGACATCTTCAAATAAATAAATAAAATAAAAAAAGTGTTTCTTTCAAAATTGAGAACAAAATAAATTTCAAAGTAGATTGAGTAAAGTTTTGGTTAATATTTTTTTAATTATTTCCAACTGGATATTTAAATTTGATGTAACAATAAAATGGTAAACAAACAAAACCGTGTAAAAGTACAGCTTGCTTTTATATTCACATATACATAGAGAAAAAGGAGAAATTATTTTTCAAACTCAATGGAATATTTAAGGAAAATCTTACTGGATTTTAGTCATTGACAATATTATTTATTGTACTATTTATGAAAGACAGAGGATTACTACTTGTACGGGTTCACTCGGTGTGCATTCCAAGAATAGCGGCGATGATTTTTAAAAAAAAAAAATTAAACTATATACACTGACATTGAACCTTTTAACATTATTGGACTGTTAATGTCATCTAAATAGTCTGATTAATGATAAATGCAAATTTTTCACTAAGAACTTCAAAATATAAAGAAATATATTTTTTAAAATAATAATTTTAACCTTATATATAGTCTAAATATTCGGTGAAGGGGGTTTGGATGAACCCTCCTCGCCTCCCTAGCTCGACCCATGAGTTTGACACTCATTATTTTTTTGATTGATTTAATTGTAAATAGTTTAATCAGTGGTGGAACCAAGATTTTCAACAAGAGAATTTAAAAATATAAGTAAATAAATACACGAAGACGTTCGTAAATTTAATATTCATTATATATACACAAAATATTTATTTTATATTTGTCTGTGTATAAAATTTAATTCTATATTTTAATTTGTTAGTCTGATTTTGATTTGACATAACGTTTTAAAAAGTTTAATTTTTTTTTACTCTTATGTTCTTACTTTAAAGATTTGTAGAATGTACCAAAATACTCTCCAATTTTGAAATAATAGAGTTTTCAAAAGAACAAAAGATACATTCTTTTTTTCTTTTTAAATCAAACTAAAAAAAATAACACAAACAAATTAAAAGAGAAAGTAAAATATTTTAAATTTTATGTTTATGGAAGGTCTTTATTAAGATTCCATAAATAATTTTGCCTTTTCTATGGTGGGGATTGGTTGGTCTATACTACACCTTCTTTTGTCCTTTTTGGTTCTTTTTTCCTTCTATAAAATACATATTACAACTCACTCACCTCTTATATAAAAAACTTCCCACTCAATATCTTTTCAATATTATCTTCTCTTTTTTCCTCTACTTCTTCTTTCAAGTTCATACAGAAAAATGGAAGAAATTGATTCTTTATGGAGTTACCAAGAGGTGAGTCATTTATTTTCTTGTTTCTTCTAGTGTCATCCACAGGCCTCTTATTACAATTTGGCTTTTTTAACCTCATTGGATTATTAATGCATCATTTAAGTTGGAGTTCTGAGTTCTGTTTGATTATATCTTAACGCCCCCTATTGCTGTTGGGTAGCCTTTCCTCGGGTTCGTAGAGTAAATTCATATTCAAAGTGTCAATTCAGATTCTTTCAAAGTGTCCATTTTTTACTCTGTATCTGTGTTTAAAGGGTCTTTATTGTACTGATTATTTATTGAATGACATTTGAATTGGCCAATACTAAATTTTTTTAAGGTAAAGTAGTGTTGAATTCTCCTTTTCACAGTTGATAATTTTATAATATTAGACTGAGATGAGCTTAAATAGAAATATATGGATTGTCCGAGTTCATACAATTTCAATTGAGACGTAGTAGTTATTATTTTTATTGCTGGCTCAGTGGTTTACTACAAACTTTTGTTGGGTAAAACTTTTACCCCTAGTGTCATAGGGATAATTTTTAGTGAATTTTAAGAACTAATCATGGTTCACATTAATTTTCTTTGTCTTAATTTATGTGATATTATTTCCGATTTTAAAAGTTGAATAAGTTTTTTAAATATTTTGAATTGTTAATTACTATGACGTATATACTCTTTCTGTAGCAAAAAACTTCAAAATTCTATGAACGAATTTACAGTTAAAATTTAAAAAATTTGACTCTCAAAATTAAAAGTGTGCCACTAATTTTCTAATTTTATAATATTTGGAGTTGACTGATAAGCTTCATGACCTTCCTAATGGCCCCTCCCTCTTTATGACTTTGGTAATACTCCCAACTTTGAATAACTTAAATTCTAACAATTATATAAAAAAAAGTAATAGTTGCATTTGAAAATTCTATTAATTGCATTCATTATATTACTATTTCTTTCATGACTATGTGAAATAATTGATTATTTTTTGTGACTTTTTGTAGACTATGGATGAAATGAAACAAAAGCTTTTGTATACAAGTCTCGAACTTGAAAGACTCAATATGGAAGCAAGTGAAGAAAAGAGGAAGAACAATCAACTAATCCATCTCATAAAATTAGCTTATCAAGAAAGAGATGAAGCAAAAAATCACCTTCACAAACTAGTCAACAAAATAAATCAATCTCAAATCAACATTGATAGTACTACTACTACAATTGAATCAAATAGTCTTAGTGAAACATACAACAATTCATCATCTCCTATTGAGTCATTTTTGGATGTTGTTTCATCTCCTGACCTTTGTAACATTGTTCCTGTTTCATGTCATGTTATCGCGCAACAAGTAGCTAAAATTGATGATGATCAAGGTTCGTTGGTTATCGATAGACTTGTCAAGGGAAAGACATTGCCTCAACAAGGCAAGTTTCTACAAGCTGTGCTTGAATCAGGTCCACTATTGCAAACATTACTTGTAGCTGGTCCGCTACCTAGATGGCGTAATCCGCCTCAATTTAAACCGTTACATATTCCTCCAGTTTCGATTAAAAGTTGTGAAGGTGGGATGATGAATAATTATGGTCAATTTGGTTCATCATTGATCAACAATACTCAACCTTATTTTGAGATGTCTTGTGCTTCATCACAAATGTTGTCACCTTATTTAGGTCCAAATTGTAACAATTTTGTCCATATAGACAAGAGACAAAGGTTGCAGTGACACAATATTTTTTGTATAAAACTGATTTTTTTCAAGTGAAATACCTTTAACTTAATGATTCCATCTCTGGTGATTTCTTTTCGTATGTTTTAAGTCTTGTTGGGAAAACTTAGTGTTAGAAATAGGAAAACAGACCAATTGCATAAGTATTGACTTTGTCATGAAAAATCACAAGCAATTACCTTTAAAATTCAACAAAGACTTGTATATTGCAGATTAACTTCCCATACTTCAATAGAGTCCTTATAGATCATGACGGTTGTGACTTTCCAAAAAAGTTACATTTCATGAACATATGTGTTTGTTTGACCTCCAAATATTACCAACAAACTCAACAAGTACATGGTACACACTAAACATTTGATGGGAGGTGGCATATGGTTAGGGATGGCAATGGGATGGTGCGGGGCGGGGGAGGGTTGAGCTTAACTCGCAAAATTTTCAATCCATCCTGCCCCGCCCCGCTTAACATTTTTTTCATTTTCAATCCGCCCCGCATACACCCCCTCGGCATGTACCCGCCCTGCATACTTTTTATTAATGTTTTCTTTTTCTAGTTAAGTTTGATACTAAAAATAAAATTCAATTTTTTCATTAATTTGTATTAATTTAATAAGATAGTGACTTAAAAATTTATTTTTAGAGGTCAATTTGAAAACAAGTACGAAATTGAATTACTTTTATTGAACCATTTTTATTTACTATCTTGAATATTTTAGTAGCTTTAAAGAAATTATCTTAATAAATAATGCTCTATTACTCTTTTACATTAAAAAATTAAAATTAAAATTAAACCCGCATAAAATCACATATACCCGCAACCCGCCCCGCCCTGCATTAGTTTTAAAAAAATCCACTTCAACCCGTCTCACATCCCATCCGCCCTGCACAACCTTAAACCCTCCCCGCATAGCCTTAAATTCGCCCCGCATAGCCTTAAACTCCCCCCCCCCCCCACACACCCAGGCCCATTGCCATCCCTACATATAGTTAATGTAGCAGTCAAGAAAGCAACTTTGTTTATATTGTTCGGTTACTAGAAAATATTTTTCGAGTTGAGATTCTTAAATTTAAAAAGGTGTGAATGAGTTTCTGTCCAAAAGACGCCAAGAGAAAAGATAAAATTTGAATAACACATTCAACTTTTTTGATAATAAACAATAAGAGGTGTTGATAATATCCTTTGTTGGCTATATAAATAAAAGAACTTTTCTCATTTTTTTCCCCTTAAAATAAACGAGTTTTTTGATCCTCTATTGTTCTTCTTTTTGCACATTAATAATTCTCATGTGATTTACTATTGTTGAGTAAGCTCGAAATTCATCACAAATTATAGTATAACTATATTAATGAGTAAATCGTTCTATTTTAAAAGTATATATCCATTATCTTAAGTACCTTGATCAGAATAATTTCCTAGATGCACACTATAAATTTAGTAGAAAGTTTGTACTAATCGTGAACGATCAAATGTTCAATACTAAGAGCATATAATTTTAATTTACTTTTATCATTATATACTTGTAAGTATTTCTTAAATTAATCCAAATACTTTAAAAATGTTTAAAAATTATTTTAACTTAAAATCATTTAAAATAAGTCAATCCAACCAAACTCTAAAAATGCTCACCAACAGTTTCAACTTCAAGTTTCACTGACGTGTCCCACAGTAATTACCGAAAAATTAAATTAAAAAAGATATTCGAAAACGGAACATCAAAAAGAGGAAAGCGGTCTTTTCCCCCGAGTCTAAAACCTCATTCTCCATTTCCCTCCCGGAGTAAAATCACCGGCGATCTGCTGAACGGAACTCCGGCGACCTTCCGTAGACTTCTCATCCGTGGTGATCTTCATGTTTCACTTTCACCTTTATCCCTTTTATACATTTATATAACGTAAAAGAAACAAACACAGCTGTGCATAGGTGTTTTGTGTGTTGTATTGTATATAGAGGTGGCGGCGGTGGTTAGATTGGATGGATATGGCGGAGCCACTATCGCCGCCGTTGAAGGACAACAAGCTGTTCAAAGGAGTTTTTGCTGTGGGCGGAATCATGTCTACTCTCGTCATCTACGGAATATTACAGGCATATTTCTCATAATCATCATCTTCATTACATATTTTATGTGATTAGAAATAAGCGTGATCAAACTTTGTATGTATTTCAATTTAAATGACTGTATTTGACTGAGCATGGAGTTTTGAGATATTCATTTTGACTAATGTATTATTTCAGTGGTAGCGAAAGAAAATAGCAAATTGATGGTTGCAAAGTCGGATTGATATAAAAAGTATCACATCAACTTTTGTAGTTTGAATTTTGTTTAAATTGAATGATTGGAACTAGTGATAGTTTGATTGAAAAGAAATGGTGCAATCATGTTGGGATGTTCTAAAATGGAAAGAATGTCAAACAAAGTGAAACAAATAGGGTATGTTCTACATTATGAAAATGTATAATTGCTTTAAGTATCATTGTATTGCTCGGTACTTATTTTGGTAGGAGTGGTAATTGTAATTGTACAATATTGTTAAGGGCTTTAGGAAGAGAGTACTACGTATGATCCTATGGGAAAAGGAATATGAGGGGGATACACTTGCAACTTTGGTAATTTAGTCATATGTAATTGACATAAAAAAGGGGAAAAATAAGCTTTAGTTATTAGTGTATACTACGTAGAGCATTTTAAGACATTTTTGTCTAATGCGTTGGAACATTGTTGAGTTGTTTATCTGACATCGTATATACAAAGAAATAGAAAGGGTTTTTAAAGGTCTTGGTCAACTCGACTCATTGCCGCTAGATTTTGGTATAAATATTTAGATTCTTTACTAGGTCAAGGTTGCAACCTTTGGCACACCAATATTCATACTCGTAGCTCTGCATGGAGTCGTGTGTGAACCTCAGATTTAGGTTACACTTGCAGAAGGACAATGAGTTATATATAAAAGGCTCTCATTGAATAAGCAAGTGCATCTAAAGGAGTTGAAAAAGGATTGGACAACCACTCTACTCATTGCCTTAAAGTTCTGGGTTGAATATGTAGATTCTTGTAACAAATTTGATAATCCGAAAAGCTTTTGATGTTAAGTATGCAACAGGAGGAAATGGAGGAATAACTTTGGGTATTTAAGCTTTTAGAGCATTGGGCAAGTTCTTGCCTAATATGCTTTAATTTTGCTAATTCTAGAAGTTTAAGTGTTCCATTTCTTCTTAGGAATCAATGAAAGGAACGTTTTTGGTATTAAATTTTAGTTTAAAGCATTTTCAATTTATTTATTTTAAAGGACTTGTTCCTTCATGATGTGGCTATGGATAGGTAGAGGTAGATCGAAGAAATATTGGGGGGAGGTGACTAAACAGAACATGATGCAGTTGCAGCTTATCAAGGACATGATCTTAAATAGATAGGTGTGGAGGACACGAATTAGGGTAGAAGGTTAGTAGGTAGAAGTGCGACTATACTAGTAGGTACGAGTGCATCGTCTTGTTGTCCTACTACTAGTCGTAGTATTAATCTTGTAGTTATTTTTTCTTCGATTTGTATTACTATTTGTTGTTTCGTATAGTTATAGTATTGTATTAATGTATTATTTTGTTGTAGTACTATTCTGCTACTATCTATTATTTTTGTTCCTTTTTGTTGTCTCTTGTACTTCCATTACGTCTTTTTCTAGACTGTTTTGTCTTTAAGCTGAGGGTCTTATCAGAAACAGCCTCTCTACGGTAGAGGTAGAAGTAAGATCTGTGTACGCTGCACCCTCCCTAGACCCCACTTTGTGGAACTAAAGTGAGTATTGTTGTTGTTGACTTCTTCCATCATGATTGTCTTCAGCTTTCTGAAATTTCGGTTCTTCAACGGGCTTATTCTATGTTGGAGAAAGAACGCGATAGAGAGTCTTTCCAATTTGATATTGCAGTTTTTAAATATAATCCTATCCTGAAATGGTTTCGTTGTATAGTTTCAATTTCTTTTAGTACTCAAGATTTGTGCTTTCAAGGGGCCCAAAGGATTTTACAGAGGAAGCCACAAGGTGCGGGTGTCCTGCAGGACAAGTTCTGTTCTAAATAAACTCTTATAAGTGCATTATATAGTTAGAAGAGGCCTGCAGGAAAAGCTCTGTTCTAAAGAATCTCTTGATAAGCAAGTTAAAAGAGGCACAAAGACCTCATGTATGAGAAATATACACGCAAAAGAGCTATTGAGATATTTCTCTCTGCAAAAATTGTGCCAATACAAGTCAGTATGATTGAGCTACGTCACTTTATTCATCTGCCTATACAGTATTTTGGAAGTATGGTTCTCATGTAACACATCTGACATACTCATTCGAGAGATTACTTAAATAAAGCTGCTAAAGTTACCATCACTACATGTGTGATGTTTCAAGAAGAACTCAGAGATGGAGGTTTATTCTCTCTTCAAACCAATCCATAGATGACGAGTATGGAACTGTTTCAGCGGGATAACTGGGGGTCCCGGCTCTTCAACATTTCTCTTACAAGCATAGTGTAGGGCTTTTCATGAATGGGCAGTGGCTGTCAGATCTATGTTGTGTACAGTCAATCTATATGTGTGTAATGACTTCCCAAAACATAGTGAGTAGCTACAATTGTGTAATTCCAGTGTTCAACCATTCCGTAACTATGGAGTCCGTGACTTTGAAGGGCATTATTGAGTCAAGCAACCGAAACCGAGAAAATAACTCATATATTAGCTAATTATAACTAACTAATCAGCTTGGATTATACCTAGCAAGACCGTTTTGCAGTTTACTCGCTAGTGTCATCACTCATTGGACGAGCCATTCTATTTGTGCCAGTTGAGTACGTTTGTCAGAGACCCAGGCAAAAAGCTTTGTACCTTACCACAGAAACTTTGCTATCAATATTGTCTGGCCCAGTTGCTCCAAGTAGACTTAACCATTTGACTACTGACATTAAGAGGAAGAGAAGCCCTTTTGAGTAAGGGCTCTTGAATTAGAGTTCTAACTCATCTTCTTCTATTTCTACCAAAAAGAAAAAGGAAAAAGAAAAAGAATTGAATGGGGAGCATATGGAAGGAGAGGAATAGAGCATAATACTATATTTAGCATGCTATAAAACAAATTAGCATAAAGGAAAACTACAAAATTTTAGGTTCTTTCATTAATAACTAATAAGTAGTCTACATTCACTTATTCTCTTTAGCAGTTGTCATTTTTGCAATTTTGTTCCTATTCCCATTTCCAAAGTTCAAGTGCTTAGGCTATATGCACCGCACCCTAACTAACACTCAACCTGAGTATGTTGTAATTTAGACATCATTTGAGTTTTACAGTGGGAGCCACATCGTGCAATATAGTCATCTAGATTCTACTTAGGCAGCTTACAATATTACACATAAAACAACTCTTCTCTCTGTGTTTATATGTCTCTTTTCTGTTTTCAATTGATTCTCATGCAAAATCTGCTACATTTTCTTTCTTTTACTTCCAGAGTTTACATGTTAAATAGACTCATAGTAACTTACAACCCCCCGCGCACCAAAAATGAAGGACTGATGTGATCACGTAGGAAGCAACTGTCGACAATGATCTTTGAAGCATTCAATTCCTCGATCTATATCCTCTTCTCCAGTTTCTTAAATTGAAGATGCAACTTAGTACAAAAGGGCATCTTCTCCAGTTAACACAAGTAATTTGAGGTTTCGTCTGCACTTTGTTTCTTTAGCTGCATATTTCAGAGAAATGGCATCTATAAGTATAGCAGCATCTATGCGCTGTTCAACCGGTTACTTTGATCTCATGTTTAATCCCATATTTATAAAGCAATACATTTTTGCGTTTAAGTTGGATATTGCGTATTTTTATTTCCTTGACATGATGATGAATGAAATTTGTTCTTGCAGGAAAAGATCATGAGAGTTCCTTATGGACCAAACAAAGACTATTTTATATACTCATTATTTCTTGTCTTCTGCAATCGGATTACCACCTCTGCAGTCTCTGCTGGAGTTTTACTGGTACATTTCCAGGCTATAAGCATAGATGACTTATTCATCTAATACTGCAAATATACCCTTCATGATTCTAATCTCTTTTGAGAGCCTCTTGACGAGGCAGGGAATGAAGTCTTCAGTATTTGACAAGTGATTCTTGGGAATTTTGTCACACACTATACTAAGCATTTGCCTCCAATTCTCTGATTTGCAGGCAAGTAAGAAGGCATTGGACCCAGTAGCTCCACTCCATAAGTATTGTATGGTTTCTGTGTCTAACATCCTTACAACAACTTGTCAGTACGAGGCAAGTTTTATCTTCTTCCTTATGGTTACATGAAAATGAAGTAAAAGACAAAGGAGAATACATATAGTAAGCATTAAACAAAGAAGATTGTGAAAAGCAAAAAACAAACATATATAAGATTTGGACAGATAAGATGTAAAGAGCTTTGGCAATTGTGAAGTAATATCTAACAAGTACTGATAGTTTTGATTCTTGCGCAGGCTCTCAAATACGTCAGCTTTCCTGTTCAAACCCTGGCAAAATGTGCCAAAATGATACCTGTAATGGTAAGTTAACTTGCCATTTAGGTTGTGTTGTAATTGCTGGAAAAATGTAGTTTATATAGTTACTGGTAAAACTGGTTTAGAATTGTGTAGTCAGCTTCAATTATATAATTTGTTTGAGTGTTGGCATTGCTGTTCAAAGGCTTGTAGCTATGACTTCTGGTCCGTGATACCATATCCATCTACTTTGAAACAATGAAATGTGAATTTGCCCATTTGTATGAAAAATTTAACTGGTGAAGCACTAAAACTAAATTTATAAGGTGTTTTCTAGGTATTCTTTTGGCTATTTTAGGACATATAATTTCAATAAAAACCACCTCATTTGCTAAAGTTAAAAGTAACCTTTTATCATTTGTTATTCTGCCTCTTTGCATCTCGTAGTTATACATTGTCTCACCTACAATGTTTTGTTTATACAAGTAACACTATTGAGTATGCTTCCCAATTTGATACTCATCTTACTTTCCCTTTTGTATTCATGCAGATCTGGGGCACTATCATCATGCAAAAGAAGTACAAAGGACAGGACTATTTCGTGGCATTCCTAGTCACACTTGGCTGTTCATTATTTATTCTATATCCGGTAATAACTAATGTCTTCTTCTAAACACCTTTGTGTTTCTCTGAATTGCCACTAAGCCAAATTATTATAGGAATTATTTTGCATGAATCCTTCATAAATCTTTTGCTTTGTATTAACCTTTTCTAGTAGCCATGATTTAGCAGAGGAGAAATTGTCTCAAAAGACTTGTAATCTCTGGGAATCTTGCAGATTTAGGGAAAAATAGAACAAAATGGAAGTAAAAGATCCATATAGGTGAGATACCATCTGGATTAAGACACAATCATGTTGGTAAGTTTACAGTAAGGTCCAATGTTTACTGGAGTCATTTTAATCTTCTACATTTGTATGCCATTAGAAAATGTAAAGAACTATTAGTGCTAGACAACTTAAATTATTGGATATTGGAAAAAAATTGTTTCAAATGGAGCTAAATGGATAGAGGTGATTTTATACCTAACAACCAACTATAGAGCTTGGGATTAAGGTATAGTAGTTGTTGTACTGGATCTCCAAAAACTGGGAGATATGAACATACATGTCTAATGGACAGGTGCAATGGCCTAAATATGTTACGAGCACTGAATGAGGGATTACTGGGTTGAAATTCCTACACTCTTTTATTGGGAAGACATTAAATGGGCAGCTTCTACTGCACCTCCCAGCTCCCTAGAACTTTCATGCTGACCTGAAACACCAGAACAAATAGTTTACTGATTCCATATCTTTCGAATGAACGATTGCATGACATTATGCTGTTTACCTTGTTGAGGGACTGTTTTGAAGCCAGTTATTTTATCCTTCTAGTCCATATTAAGTGAATTGTTGGGGTATGACACACCCTTTAAGAAATATGCTTAAGGACATAAATTAAAGGCTACTTTCCACTATTACCCTTTTGATTATTTCCAACCTAGTCTCCTAGAAAATGTAAAGTAGTTAAGAACCTTATCAAATGAAGGTTAAATATGGAAAAAAGTCCCGACAATTTTCTTGAACTTTGAATTATTCACTTATTTTGAACTATGAAAGAAGTCCCAACAATTCACTTGATATGGACTAGAGGGAGTACAATTTATCAGCCCGAGACAGACTTATGTTCTAGCGGCTGATTCTCCAAACTAATATACAGACTTACTAACAAGATTATTGTTTCTGGCACACGTGTTTGTGCTGGGTAGTGTTCAGAATATATTTTCCTGTGCAGTTATATCCTCGAGGCAATATTTTTACAGTTTGTTTTTGGTTCTAGGCAGAAGGGGACACTAGCCCATACAGTAGAGAAAGGGAGAGCACCATTTGGGGAGTTTCTCTTATGATGGGCTATCTTGGGTATGAATTGATATAATTCAACATTTTAAACCTTTGGTCATTGAATTAATGAATGTTAAGAGAACCAGCTGGATTCGATTAAACTTGAAACTTTCTTGAGAATGTGTGCCAGAGATCTAGAAAACTAGGTTCAAGCTTTCTATCTCATATCTTGTATTTGAATGAGTTTTGTTTATCCTAAAGGTTCTTATAGTGTTCTCTCTTTTTCCTTCCTTGATATACTGTCTTTCACCTTATTCGCTAAGATATCCAGAAAAAATTATCCGACTCCTAATGCTCTATGATTGGAGCATCCAAGTCAATCAAAGGTGAAAAAAGATCAGAATGTGCTTTATAGACCGTATGAACGATTAACACTTAATACATAGAAACTAGAAAGTCATCTTTTGTTAGATTTCTGGTGAACAAATTATATGTTACTTGGCATATCAAATCCATCTCTTTTGCTTTTGCAACAAATTTTTACAATTCTATTTACCTGATGCTATTGCTCAACGAGCTCGTTTAATTGTTCACTAGCAGAGGAGTTATTTTGAGATAGGAGTCAAAAATAAAAATATCGAAACTTCACCCCACAAGCAGATACAAAATTCTAACTTAAGAGGCAAATATACCCTTATTCAGTTTTCTATTTCATTAGTTTTTATTAAAAGGAGAAGTTTAGTTATCTTAGAATTGAATAGTAGTTTGTTAGCTTCTGAAACAAGGTTTTAATAAAGCATTTGATCTCACAGGTTTGATGGATTTACGAGCACATTCCAGGATAAACTTTTTAAAGGCTATGATATGGAAATACACACTCAGATATTCTACACAACCGTCTGTTCTTGTCTTCTTAGTTTCACTGGTAAGATCTCAATTATTGTAGTTGCAAAACCAGTTTTTGCAACTAATGAGTAGTGTGTTTGAGTTGATCTTAAGATTCAATATTACGCACTCAAGGGTGTGGCCTAGTGGTCAATGAAGTGGGTTGAGAGCCATTAGATCTCGGGTTCAAATCCTAGCGGAGACAAAAACACTAGGTGATTTCTTCCCATCCTCTGGAATTAGTCGAAGTGCGTGCAACCCTAACACCAGGATTAAAAAAATTTCAATCTTACATCTACAAAGATTACCGGACAAGCTGCTGAACACTTCTACAAATTTAACTATTTTGTTATTTCCAAGTCTTCTCACTAAGCCTGTCATCTCCAATAATTTCCATGGTTTGCTGGGAAGACGTACATATCACGGTAGATGGTTAGTTGTTGGTTGAATGTTGCCTCGCTCTCTTGTCAAATAGGGCTTGGTGGTAGTTTGGAGCACCGTATCTGCTTCTCCTTTCATACCAGTAGTATTAGTGTTATTCTCGTAGTTTCTTGTTCTTCGATTTCTGTTGCTATATGTTGTTTCTTGTACTTTGGTTATCGTGTTATTTAGCTATTGTTATTGTTTTTCTTTTAGAATGCTCGGTAATCCTTCCTTAGTATTTACCCTGGCTGCTTCACTTTCGCACTTTCTTTTTTCCAAATCTGCTTTAAAATGCTTTCTTTTTCTTTATTTGAGCCGAGGGTCTATCGCAAAAAAACCTCTCTTCCTCTACAAATAGGGTAAGGTCTGCGTACACACTACCCTCCCCAGACCCCACTTGTGAGATTACACTGGGTTTGTTGTAGATATTTGCTGATAACATTTAAATTGATACTATAAATTATCTGAAATGCAAATTCATGCAGCAGCTGATGAGTATGAAGGCTTGGTTAGCTTCCAAGCTTAAGTGTGTTTGGCCTTGAATTACGTTTCAGCTTAGATCCAAAATTTTGACTATTCATAGCACTATGTGCCTTCCAATTTTCCTCAATGTTCGTAATAACATCCATGCTGTGTACTGCATATTATTTGAGCTTTCTATTACATGATTGCGGATGGAACTCCATCCCAGACATCTGCATTCACAAGTGCAGAAATTCTTGACAGCTACTTAAGAATGTAAGGTTCAATGATGTGCAGCAGCTCCTAGTGTATTGTCTTTTTGTTAGGCCGGATATTCAGTTGAATGACATATTTTAAATGTTTATGGGTATCCCATTTAGGTATGATCATGCAAGGCAATCTTCTCATGGCAATTGATTTCGTATCTCGCCATCATGATTGTTTCTTTGACATTGCTCTGCTTTCGACTGTAAGTTGTTTTAAATAGATAAATCTTGATTTGCTTAAATGGAGATTCTCTGTTCTCTGCCAAATTGTGCACTCGTTTCTGTCATTAAAATGTAATTATATCTGTTTACGTTCTTTGTTACAGGTAGCAACAGCTAGTCAATTCTTCATTTCGTACACAATCCGCACATTTGGTGCTCTAACCTTTGCAACCATAATGACCACAAGACAGGTAATGAGAAATAGTTTAAGGGTTTGAGAAAGTGTTATGCTCTCCACTTAGGGTGTGTTTGATATGAGGGAAGGGGAAAA
The DNA here is from genome assembly GCA_029582245.1 of Solanum etuberosum. NCBI lineage: Eukaryota > Viridiplantae > Streptophyta > Magnoliopsida > Solanales > Solanaceae > Solanum > Solanum etuberosum. Next base: position 13,914 of record JAJONR010008451.1, on the reverse strand, counting down.
TGACTTCCAGGTCATTTTCTGCTGTTTGGTATGACGGAAATCATTTTTGATGTTTTACATTTTCTATCAAAAAGGAGGAAAATGACTTCCCTCACTTATGGGTGGAAGTATTTTTTTTGGGTGAAGGTATTTCGTTAATTGAAAGACATCAAGAAGATGCAATAGTACAAAAGTACAGAGTAAGCAAAAAGATGCAACAAATTAACTCTTTATAACTGTATATCAAGTTATGACTAGGGAGCTAACAAACTAACAAAGTCCGGAAAATGGTCAGTGCTAGTAAACATCTAGCTTTGATGGAGTGATTAGGCGTTGAGATTCCATCAAAATGTCTTCAATTCCTATCGGTCCACAATACCCAAAAAAGAAAAATTATTGCAGGGATCATTAACCAAGTGTTCTTGATGGTTTTATTACTCTCCATAGTCTACAACTAGCATAGGTCTCTTTCACATTATGTGGCATGACCTAGTGAAGTCCAAAAATAAAAACATGTTCCACAGGTCAGCAATGATTGGGCCAAGAGTCAATTATCCCATTTCGAGAGTGTAGCATTCTTTCACAGAGAAAGTCTTGTTGTGTCCCCAGATCAAGGAGTCAGTTGTGTCTTCTACTATGGTGCTAGTCCAGTTTGGGCAGCAGGCTTAATAGACTATCCACCTCCCAATCCTGTACCAATCTCCTGAGATGGCATGGATGTCCCAGCTATTGCCAGTTCTGTTCTGCGTGAAAGTCATTTTCTTTACGACTATCTAAATTCTAATCTTTTTGACTTTATATGTACTTATTTCAACTAACACTTAGACATTATTATTGGTCTCTAGTATTCAAAAGTTTCATCAAAACACTCACCAGTTACCCGATACTCCATTATTATTGATTTTTAATAGATTATTTTTTCTGGAAAATGTTTTTCACTCACAAACCAAACACCATAAATATTTTCAATCCTAGGAAAATGACTTCTGTCTTACCAAACGCACCCTTGGTGGTGGCCTTGTCCCTAACCAATATTGATGATGCTCGATTAAATTGATGTAGTTGTTGAGCATTTTGCTGTCATGCTTGTGGTTTGGCCATCCCCTCAGCTGGGAGCAATGCGTTGGAGCTGTAAGCATTTACTTCATTGTCTCTTGGCTTTGGAAGCTGAAACTTCCAGTTTCTGTTTTATTTGGGGAGAAAGTTGTTTTACGGTTAATTTCATTTTTTTCAGGTTATTGTCTTTGGGTCCCTTTATGCAAGAAGCTTCTTAAATACTAAAAAGAAACCACCATTAACTTTGGAGAACACAGAAAATAGAGTTTCAAGTCTACCAAAGGGAAATCCATAGCAAGACCTTGAAGGATTCCGATGTTTGCAGTATAACTGATTTGACTTTGCCGTCTCTGAGATAAAACTAACTAAAGGTGAAATAGATGGTACTTCTATTGAAGGGACTCCGCGTGGAAGACTAGCTTTAATAACTTGAATCCAAGATTTGAAACACATTTTAACAACCTGCCTCAGGTATTCACTATTGTTGAAATAGACACCCATAAGCTATAGAAGTACTGAGTTTTGTCCTTCAAGTTTCTATGTGTTCTTCCCCATTTTTCGGTGCTATAGAAAGACTCAGCTTTGGTGGAGTTGTTATCTCTCTCGAGAAACGAGCTACAGTTTTATCTTGGCAGAACCAAAACAGATGTATTGCATTACTTTATGGAAAAAAGATGTCAGGTTCTATATAATATGACTCTTGAGTGCTGAATTTCTTGTATAGGCAGATACACTATGGATGCTATTAAGACCACTGTGTCTGGGCTTGTGGAAGAAAAGTTTCTGCTTTATATTTGTTAAGATGAATCGATCAATGAACCAAAATAAGTTCAACTTGGTTCATTTTCCCGGAAAGCTACTCCAAGCATCAGTAGCAACTCTAGTTTGCAATATTATTTAGGTGTAATTTGTTCTAGATACATTGTATTGAAGTGGATTCGCATATATTTAGGTTATATAACAAATCTCACTCGCCTTTCTCTCATCTCGATCGTCACTCTCTTATGTATCTAGTGTCCCATATACATGTGAATCACATCAGATACATGTATCTAGTATGATTAACATGTATCTTGGATCATAACAAATCTCTCGTCTCCCTTGCCATTTCGCTCGCCTCTCCCCCTATTTTGCTGTATCTGGTAGCAAAAATACATGTATTTTCCTTAATATATGGTAGAAAATTTTTAATTAGTGATAAAATACGTAATATTTTGAAAGTATAGGTAATAATAGTAAATATGGTAGTGAAGTATGTCTAATTATGTAGTTTCTCCTAAAATACAACACAAATTTCATTAGTTTTAGGCCTAATTACGTGCTTTTACTCTAGTTTTTGAAATTACCTTTTGTACCACATTTACTTTGCTAGATATATGTATCTGGCATTAGGGGTGTACATAGGTTGGTTTGGTTTGGTTTTTTATTTAAAAAAACCTAAATCAATTATGTCGGTTTATTAAATCTAAAAATCAAATCAAACCACATAAAGTTGAGTTTTTTGGTTTCGGCTTTAGTCGGTTCTTTCGATTTTTTTTGGTTTTTTCAGTTTTTTACAAGTATACAGTGTTTGAAAAAGAGATCAAATATATTTTCACTTACCTGTGTGATAAGTTAAACTTAAAAAATGTTAAATGAATAGAAATCTTCAAAAAGACAATAAAATTCACATGAGTACAATTATTTTTTTGAAATATCAACGTTCAGTATGTTAAATTAATAAGAGCAAAGGCTACAATCAAACTGAATACAAAACGAAATATTTACAAAGTAAATTGTTAACTTCGAATTTGAAAAACTATAACAATATTATTGTAACTTTTGATCTTAGTACAAAATAAAATATTTACAAAATTTTACAAGCCCAATTTGAAATAATATATATAAACATTGAAAACTATAAACTAACTAAAAATATATTAACAAAGTAGATTATAAATAATATTTTTTATATATAAATAAAATAAAATTATATATTTATATTATGTCGGTTTGGTTTGGGTTCGATTTGACTTTTTTTCTTTGAATACCAAACCAAACCAAGAGTGATCGTTTTTTTTTTCCAACGCCAAACCAACCAAACCAAACCACATCATTTTTTTTTCCGATTTGACTTGGTTCGTCGGTTCAGTTTGACTTTACGGTTTGGCTTGTACACCCCTATCTGGCATACTCAGATACATGTATCTCAAATACATATGAGTCAAATAAGGTGTAATTTGTTTCAAATACCCTGTATGTATCTTGGATACACTTACACTCTCGCTCGTTTCTCTCCTATCACAGTCGCCTCTCTTCTTTGTTGCTTACCTCTCTCCCTCTTTCAATCGCCTCTCTTCCTATGTATATATATTTCAGAATGTATCTGGTGTTCCATATACATGTATCTAGTATGATTCACATGTATCTGACTTAAAGTCTAGCATACAATTATTAATTAGTGAGACAATATGTAATTATTTCAAACTATAAATCAAATTAGTATTTATAATAGGAATTTTGGGTTTTGGGCCGGGTCATGCTAGGAATTAGATATCTTTTCCTTATTTTTTAGAATCAAAATGTTATTTGTTACAATTTTGCCTCAAGTATGACAAATTTTGTTTACACAAGTACACAAAGTGTTGTTATTAATTTTGCTTAAAGTATGACATATTACTAGTGCTTGTCAAGACCTAATTTTAAAAATGTGTTTCTAAATTTGAACTATCAACATCTTCATAAGTTTTAGACCAATGTACTTGAAATTGGGAGTAACTTTTACTAAGTTTTAACTATAAATTTTCATTCTCACCAATATTTTCAATTTTTTATTTTTCGTTTTTAGTCCATTTTAAAAAAGGACAAGTTTTTAGTCGATTTTCAATTTTCTCTGTTTCAATTGTTTTTTCGTTTTTAGTCCATTTCACCAATAGACCTATGTATTTGAAATAATTTTTAGTCCATTTTCCACTAGCATAAAACATGATTTTTTTTACCCTATTTTCATTGAACCAGCTTAGTGAGAAAATCATAGTGTGAAACAGATTCCTATTGAAATGCTAGAATAGACATCAAACATTTTTTAACGCTGATTCAATCAAAATATTTGTGAAAATAGTCACTGAATATTTGTAAATGAGAAATTTCAATAGAAAAATAATCCTCACAAACATGTGATTACAAAATATTTAGAGCAATCTGATATAATTAAGTTCATTAGTAGTAATTAAAGATGAACTACTTATGTGATAAATAAACAAAATTCATCACTCCAAAAATGATTTATCAAACAAGGCGTCACATTATAAACACTTACTTGGGGGTATTAACTATAAACAAAATGGTTATATGTATATTTGGTAATATATATGTGTATATAATAAATTATGATTATGCTAAATATAGGAATTGTAGCCTAATGTATTAGGATTTGGGTAGGGGAATTAGGAATTCTGTTATTTTCTTGTGTATAAATAGAGAGTATAACTAATCAGATGGGGTGATTTTTTTCCAACTATATTATGCTTTCATTCATGATTCTTTGGATTTTTAGGAAAATATTTTCTTTCGTATCAAACATAATTAATTTTGCCAATTATCCCTTAGAAATATAATGCATTTTTTTCACCCAAAATAAAATATTTGAAACCTATATTGTATTGTAATGTATTACTAATATATCTAAGTTGAAGGAGTTTTATTTTTTAAATTGAGTGTATAGGAAAGGAAAATAGGGGAGAGAATTATAAGGTAAAAAATAAAATTTTATTAATAAGATGAAAATTTAAATAAATAATCTGAGTTATTAAAATTTTCAAAAATAATAATATTAACATGTCAAGAAAAAATCTAAGATGGAGCACAAATTTTCATTCAATTAAAAACGCTTGTGTTTTCTTTTATCAGTATAAGCACACGTAAACATAATCATTACCATAATGACGTCCATATATATTTATTTCCTAGAAATATTATATTGTCCTTATATTTATTTTTTTGGTAATAATAATGACATCCTTTTGAGTAAACAATCCTTCTCAACGATTTTTTTTTTTTAAGATTTTGTTGTAAACAGCCACAATAATAAATTTAATTATGCTCTATTGCTATGTTTTCCTTTCGTTTTGAGTCCATTTTAAAAAGAATGACTTTTTCTTGTTAGCAAATTTTTAATTTCAACTTTTCAGCATGACAAATTTAAAATCACAAAATAAAAAGAATAGTTTGGTATATTTAACATATCTTTAATTTTATACCAACAAAACTTCATAAAAAAATATCTCGAGAACTCTATGAAGATCGAATTAGGTCTCAACGAACGAATCAATATTTTACCACCAATCACAAGTTTCATGTTCGACGCAGTATTCATACGAAAAATGACAATTAAAAAAATTCTTTATTAACCACCATCTACTTCAGAGATCCCTACGAAAATCTTCGTTTGTCTAGGTACTATCTAACATGTCATGCCAAAATTTAACTACCATTTTAAAACATCTTTCTTTCATTCTCAGTCGCAACGTTCATTTTTTTGCCCATCGAAAAGAAACATTTATTATAAGAAGCCGTCCAAGCTTTTAATTTTTTCATTGGAATTAGTCAACTACTCTACTAAAATAATACTTAATACAACAAATAAAAACACACAAATATGTAAAGACAAAATGATTTATATATTTAGTTTTGTTAGTCTGTACCATTCAGTATAACGTTTCTATGCATAATTAATTACATACAAATTAACAAATCATTTTTTTTTGTTTTATCTAAGCAAACTCTTCTCTTTTGTGTCGCAAACTTTCAAATGCACATAATTTATTGACCTCGTGATATTGATGTTGACACGGACGGTGAATATAACCCGCTCCACCCCATACTAGAATCCGAAAAACAAGCACCATGAAATAAATCTGATAAGTAATTTTGTAAATCATCGGGGGCAAATCGGACAATTGACTCCGTTCCGATGTCCAATTCTCCCCGATATGTCTCGTAAAATGTTTGATATATTGAAATAATCTTACTAGCCAATGATATTTTGACGTGGTCGCGGAGTTTTGGGTCAGGTATGACCCATGAACTTTGTTTCCGATACACCTCCTCAAAACTAGAGTTGAATTTGATGAAGCATTCCTTCACTTCTGACGATGATATTTCAGTAGTAAGATTCTCAGGTATTGATGTAACTACTTTGCTCCACCCTGTCCTCTCATACTTTGACATGTACTCTTTCACCTTCATTTCGTGCTTTGAAATCCATTCGGCTCCAAGTAGGAGCTTCAAGTTTGATTCCCTAACCTTCAAAACGACGTAGTTTAAGTTGTTTGCTAGGAACAAATAGGACAACCCTACATCCTTATATAGTTGTGCTTTACCATCGAGTTTACATAGAAGGACGAGCACGAGCCACGTGAGTCGTACCACGATGGGGAAGGACGGAGAGTCCCCGTCCCCAGATGTAGGACTCAAGTAGCAAGACTCCGACAACATTTGTATTGACATTGGAGAGTAATCAACGATTATATCAGAAATCGCGCCACTATAATCACCAAGGAAAACAAGATAGTTCATGACATATCGAGTTAACGGGTGAATTCCACCACCCGTCACCACCTTCGAGGAATCTTTTTGAACGGCGGTTTCAAACTCAGACAACATAGCTCTAATGGCATCACCGAGCTTACCCAGTGATGCCATTGCCTGAGCTTTGACTACCGCCATTGAATCAAAGGTGAATATGGATTCGAGCTCAACCCAGAGCTCACAAATAATCTCATAGATATCCAAAACTCTAAACATTTTCTCCGGAGATAACTTGTTGAACTTCATCACCATTTCCGGGAACACGAACAGAGTCAAAGCACCATCATTAGCAATCTCCGAGAAACACAAATCTCTAATGTTTACAGAGGAAGAGAATACATAATCACAGAGAATTCGTTCTCCGCGAAACAGAGCATTGACAGCAATCTTCACAGAACTCAACCAATTCTTGATTTTCATCTCCATTAACTCCCAATCCATTTTCTGAACTTGGTAAGAATTCAATTTTTCAATCCCCAAGTAAAACAGAGTGTCATCGATGACTGATTTTCGATTAACTTTGTACAATTTTACGCATTCTCTTCCATAACCAGCACAAATCATACAATCAGCAATGGCTTTCAAATCAGCCATGACAGATTCCGAAACTTCGTCTTCAATAGATGATCTTGAAGCTCTTGATGACGATACTGTTTCATGATCAAGAAAGTAGCTACTACCCGATAAAATGGTGTAGAATTCTTTCTGGAGTCTCTTAATAGCGATTTGAATGAGATTATGAGCTCGAACGAGTAGTTTAGAGGTGGACTTATCTTTAATAACGAACTGCATCGCGTGTTGTAAGTCGTTAACGGATTCAAGAAGACGTTTGGCTTCTAAAGGATTGTCGCGAAAGAGATTCGTGACTCTGTTATAAGAGGTAGAGGTAGAGACAGAGGACGCGTCGAGATCCCATTTTTTGATAATTGATTGAGAATTTTGTATTGTTTCTTCCATTAAAGATTCACAAAAAGAGATGGATGATGAATAATTATGTGAAGATGATTTTGATGATGAGAAAAAGGGAGTCTTCATTTGTAATTTGTTGTTTTTTCCAACAAAGTTTTGTTGTTTCTTTGGAGAGAAATAAAGAGATGTGTAAAGGGAAAGAAGAGGGAAATACAGAGTAATGAGATTGTTTGAAAGGGGAAAGGATGGATATATATATATACATAGTCATAAGGTTTCGTGAGACCAAACCAGAATTTAAAGTTTATGAGTTCGAAATTCTAGTTTTTTTTAAGTTACTAAGTTTTCAATTAGTAATTTATACATATTTAATGAATTTTTAGAGTTTGAACAAAATTTACTAGATTCGGCCGAGTGCGTTATCAACACATTAGCTTTGTCCATCATCAAAGCTACCGCTTACAAGTATCATATTTTTGCAAGTTTGCTACCAAAATTATCATGTGTTCACCAACTATTTATCAAAATACACCTCAGTTATTAGTTGTTCCTTCTTCATATTTGAAATATCATATCGTTCAAGTAGAAAAATGGAACAACTAATAGCTCAGATAAAAAAAATAAACACATTATAGTTCAAATAACTTTAAAAAAAAGAAGATATATATATATAAGAGGGGGCAACAACAAAGTTTGACTGAGAATCCAAGATGAAAAGGGGCAAGAAAATGGCTGAATGAAGATAACGCGGTCCCAATAATTTACTTCTTCCGTCTCAATCAATTTATATGATTGTGTTTGCTTTATGTGATGGTGTGAGGTTTAAGCTTTGTTTTCAAAGGTGTTTTCGGGGTGAGTATTGAGACGGGATATATCAAAAATATTTTAGGACGTAAATAAAAGATGTAGATCTATAAAATGTATGGCTTAGAATTGGGGTTGGACGTTAAATTTGATTTTTATTGTTTTAAAAATATTTTTGCTATAAATTATGATTTTTTTTATTTGTGTAATGATATTTATACTTTATGATATCATGTTTTCATGTTGTAGTGTTTTTTTCTTCTTCTTAAAATACATAATAAAGAACAACTCTCATACAAAATGATACCGTCATAAATATTTTTTTAGATAATAAAAATAGATAGGATAGAGATTTCATAGCACTATGTTCCTTATACGAGTTTATCTATTTTTTTTATCATTACGTTTACACTTTCTATCCCTCTCCTTAAATGAAACATATAAATAATAATTAGTGCAAATATTAGTTGACGGTGAGAAGGCCAGTAGACGTAGAGATCGATGATAAAATGGATGATCATTAAGCTATTATCAATTTTGTGTTGTTACCTTTCTCAAATAATAATTATAAATATTTTTTGTACTTCGACTGTCACACTATTTTGTTGTAGTTATTATTATTTTTCTTCAGAATGCTTTGTCATGCTTTCTATAGTATTCTGACATGATTTTTTCACTTCCATTATTTCTTTTTCGATTTGCTTTGGTACACTTTTTCTTGAGTTGAGGGTCTATCAAAAAAACTTCTCTACCAACCAAGGTTGGTATAAGGTCTGTGTACACTCTACCTTCCTCATACTTCACTTGTCATTTATACTGGGTATGTTGTTGTATATTACTTCCTCTATCCCAATTTAGGTAGCACAATTCAAATCTTGAGAGTCAATTTTTTTTATTTTGATCATGAATTAGTTAAAAGGCATATCTTGAGAGTCAAAGTTTTTCGAACTTGCATTAAGTTTTCAAAAATAAAATTTGTATACTTGAAAACTACATAAGAAGTATTTTAAGTCACAATAATTAATAATTGAAAATAGTTAAAAGGCATATGAAAATATCATAATATAAAAATGTAACAATCCGTTCCGTCATTACGTGGAAAGTATGCTGAAAAATCGGGTATTTTAAATCTTTTGGATTCATTGACCATCAAGTTAAACTTGATTGGTCAACGACCTTCGTTATAACAAAGGAGTCTCATATAGCGAAGGCCCGTTTAAATAAAGATTCTATTTTATTTTCCACGTGGGTTTTGAGGGTTTTATTCTATTTTCGTTAGGACTTCTTATAAGGACGTCCTAGGGCTTATTTTAAGAGAAAAGGATCCAAGAGAGAAGGAAGAGAAGATCCTCCTTGCAAGTCTATTGATAACGCTCAACTATATCTCCCAATTAAGGTATACACGGTCGTGTGCAAAAATAAAATCCAACTTTATATGAGTCGAGGTCGAACCACAAAAATTGACAAAAGTGATTATGCTCTATTCAATTTTCAACCCAAAGCTAACTAACGTGATGTAATCCAAAACAAAAATATAAAATTGGGGGGATTTGAAAATACAAGATTTGATTCAAATACGAGTATCACTATCACAAGAACAAGACAAAAGAGTTTCAACAAGTTGGAGACGACTAGGAGTCTGTGCAATTCGATGGGGTTTCAACCCAATAGGCAATGATTAATCAATTTCAAACCAGTCAATACATGGATAACATTTGGTCTATACTATATTTAACATTCTCTTAAACTGTTGAATACGTATATATCTTGGTGTAAGACTAAGTTTCATTCCTGAAATCTAGCAATCAAGAAAGGAAAATAGCAAGCGAACAATAATATTTATATTCGAATTTGTGCGAAGGTTACAATCTTTATGAAATCTAAAGAAAAAAAGAAGATGTAATCCCCTGATTCTTCTCTTCATGATCGTCAACTCAAGAGCTTTACTTTATTCTTGATTTGATGAAATACTTGCGGCTCAACACTTGGAGATAAAGACTTCTTTGTATGCGGAAGACTTGCAGATCACCACTGAAGAGCAAGAATTCTCTATGTATTTCTCTGTGTATTCTTCTTTTTCTTCTCCCTCTTTCTAGTCTTATGAATACCCCTTTATATAGTTGTAAGCTAGGGTTTTGGGGGTATTTGGTCTTCAAGTAATTTTAGAGGACCTTGGTCTTGAAGAGCCTGAGTTGGGATCGTATTGTCAATTTAATGGATAAACCCAAATATAATTTGGATTTTATTTAAGTCATATAATTTTAACTTAAATATTAATCCAATAACTTTATTAACCAATAATTTTACTTGGTCAATATATAATGAGCTTAAAAGTTAATCCAAAATTCAATACGAATTTATCAATAAAATTTTACTGTCTACAAATGCCCCCTGCTTCGAGGCTTGTTGGGGGTGCTCGACTTGTCGAACCTTCAAAGACAAAGCTTGAAATATTCGTGAAGTAAATATTTTTTTGTATGAAGTTTTTTTCAAAATTTTTCATAACTTGATTCCAATTACACTTTTCCATAACTTGATTCTAATGAAATTTTCAATAACTTGATTCCCATGGAAACTTACCATAATTTGGTTTGGAAAAACATACCCTAATTTTGTTTCAACTATGACTTTTTCATAATTTGTAGGTACACAATTTACGTAGTTTTGATATCTATAAATACTCATGCTCTTACTGATTGGTTGTCAATTTGCGGCATCATCAAACTCAATTTTCGTTACTTCTTTTAGCACAGCACACATGCGGTAGAAAATTCATATCTTGGTGTAGAAATATTGAAATAGTGATCTGTTTGAATTTTTAGAAACTAGACTCACATATCTACAACATATCCAAAATCAAAGAAAAATTCTTTCTAGATTGATGGGAATTATTTTTTGAAGTTTGTTATCAAATCTGTCTTTTTTTCCCCACAGTTTTATGCAGTCTCACCAAAACGTCGGTATCTTGGTGTAGGAGCTTCCAAATGACGAGAGACTTGATTCTATAGAAAGTAGACTTCATAGTCTACAAAATACCCAAAAATCAAGGTAAAAATTCTCATGAAATGATGAGAATTGATTTTTGAAGTTGGCTTCCGGTCTGCCATATATATTTTACAGGTTCGTGGAGTGAATGAGTCTGACCAAAACATTTGTATCTTGGTGTAGGAGAGTCCCAATGGAGAACGACTTGATTCTACAGAAAATGAATTCCTAAGTCTTCGCTTGGTGTAATTTTGAACAAACAATCCTGAGTTCACTTCTCTGCATCTTCGCCGAAGAGAAATCGCATATTGATTTCCGTATTGATTGAGAGTTCTTTCATCATCTATATGGAGAGAAAACATAACTTTTAAGCCAATATGATCATATTCATTATTACGAGCACGAAAACATATGTCACATTTTTCACCATGCCGATTTGAAGCTTCGTGCTATTGGCGTTGTGAGACACATCATCTCTTTCTTTTCTTTTTGCAGGTTTACGATGGACCGCAAACAGTCTCAATATCAGACAAAAAAAGTGAAGGGTAATCCATAATTGGTGAGGAACCACTTGGTGCATCTTCGTTTGTAGTTGCGACTTCGACGACGAATCATACTTGGTGCATTTATTTTTACGGAGAAGTGCCTAAAATACCCCTAAACTATTTGAATTGGTACAAAACTACCCTTCATCCACCTTTTGGCTAAAAAAATGCTTTATTTCTAACGGTCCACACTTATAAGGTGGATGGAGGACAATATTGTTACAAATCTCATAGTTTAAGGATATTTAGGCCCTTTATTGTTAAAATAATTTGAAATCACTTAATATATGGGCTCATATAATTGGCTTGATTTTGAATTTTATAGTAATTAAAAATAAAAAAGGTTAGTCGTTTACTCTCTACACTCACCTCCACCCCAACCCCGCGGCCCCTTCTCTCTCTTCAACTATTTTTTCTTCTTGGATCTTGTCCGTCATTTTATTATTTAATTTTTTTCAACTTATGACAAAACAAGAGAAAAAAAGGAGTAAAACAACGACGTCATTCACACAAAAATAATTAGTTCAATAGAAGATGATTTAATAAGCAACTATGTAGGTATACTGCATTTTTCTTTTGTGTGTACTCAAAATTCAAAAAAAAGAAAAAGAATGAGAAAATAACATTTTCTCGTATCTCCCCCTCCCCCCCACACCTTGATAATAATATAAATTATAAGAATATAAACATGTAAGGTCATTTCAAGTTTGAGTTCATGATATCCTAATTAAGAATAAGAGAATTACAAAAATAAAAATAGAAAGAGGGAATGAGCAAGACAATAGATGAGAATCTGTCTTTTTTTTCCCACAGTTTTATGCAGTCTCACCAAAACGTCGGTATCTTGGTGTAGGAGCTTCCAAATGACGAGAGACTTGATTCTATAGAAAGTAAACTTCATAGTCTACAAAATATCCAAAAATCAAGGTAAAAATTCTCATGAATGGATGAGAATTGATTTTTGAAGTTGGCTTCCGGTCTGCCATATATATTTTACAGGTTCATGGAGTGAATGAGTCTGACCAAAACATCTGAATCTTGGTGTAGGAGAGTCCCAATGGAGAACGACTTGATTCTACAGAAAATGGACTCCTAAGTCTTCGCTTGGTGTAATTTTGAACAAACAGTCATCAGTTCACTTCTCTGCATCTTCGCCGAAGAGAAATCACATATTGATTTCCGTATTGATTGAGAGTTCTTTCATCATTTATATGGAGAGGAAACATAACGTTTAAGCCAATATGATCATATACATTATGACGAGCGCGAAAACATATGTCACATTTCTCACCATAGCGATTTGAAGCTTCGTGCTATTGGCGTTGTGAGACACATCATCTCTTTCTTTTCTTTTTGCAGGTTTACGATGGACCGCAAACAGTCTCAATATCAGATAAAAAAAGTGAAGGATAATCAATAATTGGTGAGGAACCACTTGGTGCATCTTCGTTTGTAGTTGCGACTTCGATGACGAATCATACTTGGTGCATTTATTTTTACGGAGAAGTGCCTAAAATACCCCTAAACTATTTGAATTGGTACAAAACTACCCTTCATCCACCTTTTGGCTAATAAATAGCTTTATTTCTAACGGTCCACACTTATAAGGTGGATGGAGGACAATATTGTTCCAAATCTCATAGTTTAAGGATATTTAGGCCCTTTATTGTTAAAATAATTTGAAATCACTTAATATATGGGATCATATAGTTGGCTTGATTTTAGATTTCATAGTAATTAAAAATAAAAAAGGTTAGTCGTCTACTCTCTACACTCACCTCCACCCCCAACCCCGCGGCCCCTTCTCTCTCTTCCACTATTTTTTCTTCTTGGATCTTGTCCGTCATTTTATTATTTAATTTTTTTCAACTTATGACAAAACAAGAGAAAAAAAGGAGTAAAACAACGACGTCATTCACACAAAAATAATTAGTTCAATAGAAAATGATTTAATAAGCAACTATGTAGGTATACTGCATTTTTCTTTTGTGTGTACTCAAAATTCAAAAAAAAAAAAGAATGAGAAAATAACATTTTCTCGTATCTCGGGGGGGGGGGGGGCGGGGGG
>JAJONR010008450.1:0-32075 GCA_029582245.1 Solanum etuberosum | reverse complement strand
AGATTTTGCTATTTCCAATTTAGTTCTTTTTGGAACTCAAGGTGCTACATCTACTGACCTTAACACTTAAGAAATTTTAAATTCCTCGGTAAAATCCTACTCACAACGAAGGATGGTTCGAGTCTTAGCTCAAAAAATTTCTGAGGTGTTACATATAACTTATAAGAACCAACAATAATCTTAATCTTCCGTGCATGAGCTAAATAACTTCATACAAAAAATCGTCCACTAAATAAGTAATGGACACCCATATAAATTAAATATAATGATCTATTCAAATAATTAAGACTTTATAATTATAATAAATAAAATAAAATAAAAGGATACATCCCTCCCTTCTCTAATACACCACTTCCTCTTGCTGATACATCCCTATCCCTCTCGGATACATCCCTCTCCTCTCGAATACATCCCTCCCCCTCTCAGATACATCTCTCTTATGTATCTGGATGTCCTATCCCCTCTCGGATACATCCCTTCCTTATGTATCTGGATGTCTGCTGATGTATCCAGTATTCATAAATTTTTAAGGAATTTTTGTAATTTAAAAAAAGACTAGGGAAATAATGTAATTAGCTCTTAACATTATGAGATTTATGTAAATTATACTAGTTATTTTCTATTGTTTGGTAAGTAAGCAAGAAAATATTATCATGAAAGTATTATGTTATCTAGCAAAACACCATGGAGACTGAATGAGTTGGGGGTGGGGGTTCGGAGGAGGGATGGTCAGGGGTTGGGGGAATTGAGTGTGTAGGATGAAGATAATAAACTTGAAATGACACTTATTTTCCAAGAGAAGTCATTTTCCTCATTTTTAATGAACTGTTTGCTAGAGATGTTTTTGGCTAATGAAACCTAAGAAAATTGAACATAGATCTAGAAAATGTTTTCCAGAGTCTTATCGCGATTTTGAGAAAATAGAGAAATTATTTTCATTATTAATAACATGAAAAAAGTAGTGTTTACATATCCATGACATAAGAAAAAGATACTCCTACGCTAAATCAAATTTTGTAACAACCAAACTTTATAGTATGTGATCAATCAGTAACTGAAACCTAAATATAGAGATAGTACTATTAATCTGTCAAGTTGTTGAAACAAACTTCCTTTTCCTCGCAAACATAATTCATAATTCAAACCAAATACGCAATTATGGATGGAGCATAGGTTTTACGGATTCGGCTAAATTCAATATTTTATATATATATGAAAAATTACTAATTAAAATCTCAACCAATATTACTTTTTAAAGCCCTAATTTCAATTACTATGATGAATTCAATGATAATAACCTTACAACAATAATCCAACTTGTTTGGATGGTTGTTACCTATTATATTGTATTATACAATATTTTTTTGATTGTTAATTAAATTTTATTGTACTATGTTTATGTCATTAAGTTCAGTGTGTGTAGTGACGCAAAGTTCCATAATGATTGATTTTGTGTGATTGTGTTATTACATTATTTCCCCCCTTACACTACCTTTGCTTATTATTTAATAATAATTTATTTAGTCTTTTATCCTACCTTTTTTTTTATAATATATTTGCCTCGTATTCTTCATTTCTTTAGGTTTATCCTTTAGATTGTTGACGTGTTACATTATATATGTAATGACGAAAAACGATAGTCTTATCCGTTAGAAATAATACTACTAATATACAGTATGTCTTGTAGAGTCTTACATGAGCAGAAGATGATAAATTGTACAAGGTATGCGTATATGAATGTATATTAATTAGCTCAACATCTCTCAACACAAACGGATCTATTATATATATACTAATTTTGGACACGTGTGTCGTACATGAATCTCAAGTAAGCATTAATTCTTGTAATATGAGTCATGTTAAACTGCATTGTTATGAGTATCACAAACTGTTTAGTATGTAAATACAAATTGAAATAAATAAACAATCAGCCTATTTGAGTGACTTCTTTGTTGATTGGCCAATGATTTTAGATATTCTCTAAACCTATAAAAATTGAACAAGTAAATTAATTTTGGTATTAATTACCCCTTCAATTTAGGGTCTTCGCACTTTTAGAATAGTATATTTGAATTGTTGGAAGGTGAAACAATCCTCTCCATTAATATGATTCAATGCAGCAAAAATTATCATCCACAGAAGGATTTTTCTTTTCTTTTCAAATTTTCTTTTATAGTACTTTTCTGTACAAAATTATTAATAGGGATAGTTTTTTAAGTGAAGGGTAAAACGGTCACATGTTTATCGTACTTTCACATCTCATTCCTTTTTTGACAATTTTTTAATTCTAAGTTTTTTCATGACATGTTTAAGACCACAATATAAAAGGGTATTTTGATATTTTACATATCTTTAGTTTAAGAACACAAAATTTAAAAATCTCTTACCTTTTTAAACACCGTGCCAAATTGAAACGGAGGGAGTACCTTTTTCGAATAGTGTGAGTGCACCAATTACTTCACCTCAAATTATATGTATGTGTCTTACAACATCATATGAACATATATTAACTCGAAATGAATCGACAAAATATATACCTTTTCCAATTGGTTTGTGAGTGCACGTGCACTCATTGACTTCACCTCGACTATACATATATACATACATACGTCTTATAGAGCTTTACATGAATAGGAGAGAATAAAATGTAGCCAAAGATGACCTGTCGATACGTCATTGCATTGGGCTACAACATCTCGGCAAGTCATCCTTGGCTGCAATCCACTCCCTACCTCTTCATGCAATGACTCTCTAGACAATTTATGAGCAAACAAAATCTCCACAAATAGAAAATGATTTATTATAGATCACAAATTTCACGTAGCTCTTCGAATGACTCAATGGGCATACTTGTTGTGAATATTTATAGGCAAAGGAGGGAAAAAAAAGGATGAGAAAGAATTTATTCCTCTATGTCCCAAAATAAACATGACTTATTGACTTTGCCAAAAGTGGAAAATGCCCATGCCACATACATTGCCCAACAAATTATAGCTTTGAATATAGTCCAATTTGGACCAAGGATACAGAGTGGAAGGATAATATTGGACCACATGTAAATAAAGTATTGGTTGAAGTGTTCCATTTCTCATTTATAATGGAACCTGTTCAGATAATTATGACTTTTGGTGGTGATGGGTGTGGGGTGGGGAGGGGCCCAAACAATTTAATTTGATTTGATTTTTCAGTTTGGATAGATTTTTACTCAAACTATGAAGACCCCTAGTGTAGAAATGATCTAATGTGAATTGCTTCGTCTACCGAGTTGGGTTTAGGTATCATTGCGACAAATCAAACAATTGATTAGAAATAATATCAGTATAACTAATTTCAAATTTTATTAGTACACCCTATTTAGTACTTTTTCATGTTACAATTGATGATGTGAAGCACT
This sequence comes from Solanum etuberosum, assembly GCA_029582245.1. Taxonomy (NCBI): domain Eukaryota; kingdom Viridiplantae; phylum Streptophyta; class Magnoliopsida; order Solanales; family Solanaceae; genus Solanum; species Solanum etuberosum. The sequence continues at coordinate 28,681 of JAJONR010008450.1, read as the reverse complement.
TGATACAAATGAGGGTACGATGCTTTCACAAGAAGACTTCCAACTAAGCATCTATATTCCTATATTCCACAATGACTTGTATTATTATAAATAATTGATGCAAGATTGCTAGTAAGTAAAGAAGGTATTACTTTATGTATAAGTTGTAGTACAATGTTTTGGTAAGTAGTTAAAAAATAAATTATTTACACATAAAATTAATACTATTTGATTTGCAATTTAAAATTTTTGTATATGACAAATACTTGCATACCTAAGGAAATTGGTGTAGTATCTTTAGAAAATGGAATAACTAATACCTAACTAGCTACCAAACGAATTGCGTAAACTAAAAATTAACACCCATGAAGCAAGCATGCAAAAATGATTTAGTTCTAAATAAAAACTTATGGTTCCATTCAGTACAAAATTGAGTTGTGTTACTCAAAAAATCATGTTTGACCTAATAGAAACGCATAATTTTGCAACGATATGAACCCTATCTTCTAATAATATTCCAAAGCCATTAGGGAATACGTAATCTTCAACAGTCTGCAAATTCAGAGCCATTAGATTGTTTCTTCATAAACTCAGTAACTACGCGGGAGGGATAAACACCAAATATCACACGCGGTAACAACAGGATAATTGTGTCATCCTCTGTAGACATTTCACTTGAAGAGTTCTGGATTCAGCCAGTCCCTACCAAAATGAATTAGCAGAAGAAGAAGAAGTCATAAGTAAATTATAGAAAACAATGTGGATGTAAGCAGAGTTCAAGCAGATAATTGTATGTAGCTGTTACTTGCTAATGTCATCCAGATGGTCATCGAAATCCACGATGTCCTTCCATTTTCCAGATGAGACATAGTCTAGAAGAACAATATTTCCAGATGGTTCTTTGATTTTCAGAGAGCCGCTTGCATCAGCACCCGCTAGTTTCCAGTTCCTAGATGATTCCTTAGTGTAAAGCTGAATAAAGAAAAAGAGCTAAAGTAAAGGAAACTACTATAATGACATGAATAACTTGTTAAACAACACAACTATAAAATCAGCCTCATACAAGCAAGACAAGTATTTTTATACAAGCAAAAGACTAAATTACGAAAACACAAATAATTGCCAAGAACGAGCTTTAAAGTCAAGCAGAACCTGGACCTCTGAATTAGCTTGTAGTGCAATATGTAACACAATTATAAAAGTAAGGAGAATCAGATTAATACAGAGAATAGCGACATTGACAATTAAGTATCACAACTTGTTATTCAACGGATCTCAAAATAATCACATCTAGCACCACCGGGAATATGCACGCAAGGGTGTGGGCCTAATGGTCAATGAAGTGGTTGAAATGACAGCGGAGATAAAAGTCCAAGGCGTTTTCTTCCCATCTATCCAAGCCTTGGTGAACATTAGTACCTGATACTTGTGTTGGTGAAAGATAGTATGTGCCCCATTAAATTAGTGAACGTGTGCACAAACTGAACCGAACACCACGATTACCCCAAAAAAAAAAAAAAAAAACTGCTGGAAATATTGGTAAAGGGGGCACAAAGAGAATCTGATTTAGATTATGCAAACAATATAATTACCCAGCAATGATTTATTGATAAGGAATTCCAAAACTACACCAAGAAGAATCTGAAGTTCAAAATTCTCAGGCCAGCAGTCATACCAGATAAGAAGCCAAGCACTCATACCAGGTATTTCTCTGTTTTTCACATGAAGATGAAAGCAACTGAAAACTTGATTTCATCTGACTGAGTTAAAGAAACTTTCTCCTCTGTTGCAAGATGAGCATGGTGATTCATCTTCATCCCATATTAAAACAGAGCAAATACGGTCCACTTCAAATTCAAACTTGGGTGCTGATATTGCTTTTCCCCCTGAAGATGTTGGAATGGGGTTTCTAATTCTTTTTATATTCAACATATATATATATATATATATATTGGAACGCGGCAAGCCAACAACAAATATCATGGGCAAATACAGAGATACCTCAAACTTGGCATCAATTTTCAGATAGACACCACTAACTTTCATAGTGATTATTTGAATACTTCCACTTGACAAAAATATATCTCGTGCATGCCTGTCACCGTCATGATACGTGAATGTCTACACCTAAATTTTAAGTGCATGAAGACATAATTTTCAGTTGATATAACTTATATTAATTCCTTTTGTTTCTCATCCTCTCCGACCTGCTATGGTCGCCTTCACATCCTCTTCAATGATTGCCTCATCTCCTTCTCTTTTTCTTTTTTTTCTTTATACTCTTTTTAACACCAATACTCAAAAGCAATTATCAGAAACACAGCTGAGAGATTTAAACAAAAGCTAACTCATCAATCAAAAATTTTGTAGGAAATGTTTTGACTGGCTTAGGTCAATTACAATACTTTCCTTCACATCCAATAGCATTATATGCTTGTAATTCCTTTTGACTCGACCAAGTAACATTGGATAACAAGCCCATCTTCATTAACACAATGGGAATATAGTCCAACAAACCAGATAAAAAAAAATTGGGTCAAAGTCTTCATTGAGCCATAACTAAATGAGTTCTCACTTTATTCATTGTACTTGCCCTCAATTTTTCCACCTCAGATGGGTTCTCAACTTTCCTTTTTTCTTGAACCCATCATTATGTTCATTTTTGTAGCCATGAATGATTTCAAGAACAAGTTGTTCTCCTCAACAATGGTGTTATAGAAATGAACCCATCTTCGATGGAAAAACAAAGAGAATATCCAATTTTTAATCTCTTTGTTCTCAAATGAAATTGCCTTCGAGACCTTAACAAGAACCCTAAGGAAAAGTTTCAACTATTTTAGGCTATAATGTATTTAGTGTCCTATATGGAAAATGATTGTGTAGAATATATCCATAAATAGGGATTTGATACCATCGGGCCAATCATGTTAAGCCCTTGATAGTAGTGCTATGGTTTGGTCCAGAAAAATGGTCATCTGGTTTCTTTTTCAGGGACAAGCAGCATTCTTGTGACCTACTTGTTTGCAATCCCAGCATTTGATTTCTTAATCAAAGCTGAGGCCCAATAGGATTTATGAGACCTACCTTGGTTACCACTCGGCATATTAGCATGACCACTAAAACCACCTGAATGACGAGATTTCCCAGGTTGTTTTTTATAAAAAAAGAAAACAACAAATATACCATCGAACTATCAGAAATGGCTCTGCCGTGCCACTCGTTATTAGTTGTGCATATTTTTTGTCATTGCCGTGACACAATTTGCACATTCGTGCCACTTACCACTAACAGCTCAAATAGCCAGTTTAAATACCAATTTTTGGTTTTAAAAAACAGAATTGGACAATAACATCAAATTAAACAGGCCACATCACTAACATGCCCTACTTATTTTAAACCCATCCCAATTAGCTTTAACCGCTCCATATTAGAACCCGACCCAGTACTCTTTTTACCCAAACCTATAATCCATTCTCCTCAATTCCCTTACTCGACCAGACCCAAATCCTTAACCCTTAACTCAGTTTTGGTGATTGATCGGGAAAAAGACTATTGTCAAAGGAGGCTTCATAGCTTGTTTATGAAGGACAAAAGGAATAGCTCAGAAAGGTTGGTTCTCTATTCAAATAATTCTTTAAGGTGGTGGGTAGAGAATCTGTTAATGTGGGGAATCTTGTTTTTGTCTATGTAAAATCATAGCTTAATATGTAAAGTTTCAGTGTTTTTATGGTTTTGTTCCTTTCTTTTATGGTCCCAAAATGTGTTGTCATTCTAGAGTTTTTTATTCACAGATTTTGTATAGCATATGTATGTTGTTGATGTGATCCCTCATTTAGTTGCTAGACCCGAGTAGGTACTATATTATTGATGGAGATGATGGTATTTTAGGGCTTTGTAGAGCCTTATTTGCCATGAGTTTGGAGTTTTACACTTGTTTGCTGCAGATGAGACAAATTTGATGATCCGTACTCATATCATTTTGCGTCATATCGAAACATATCATGTAGACGTTGAGGTAGCATCTGATAATGAACATGTTATTTAGGACTATAATTTTGATTTTGAGTATGATGAAGGAATTGAGGTTATTAGTAGGTTGGAGAATTATAATGGAGTTGGAGAAGGATATGACATTTTCTGATATTGTGGAAGGTAGAAGGATAATGAACTACTATGCAATGGCTAATAAGTATGGCTTGAGGACCGAAAAAAATCGATATTTATGACTTGGATGGCCCTTTAGAAATATTTCAAGATTATAATAATCATACTTGAAGCTCCCATCTAACTTCTCAAGGGCCATCAACGTAGCCCTTTTAAGCTTGGATTTTGTCACATTCAGATTGAGATCAGTCTCCAATCTCCCTCTCATGTCCTTAACAGTGTACTTGGAATTGTTTTGTACTCCCTCCGTCCTGATTTAAGTGTCTTACTTTCATTTTTGATTTGTCCCAAAAAGAATGTCTCTTTCTATCTTTGGTAAGTTTTTCAATTCCAACATTCTTCTAGGCAAATTTAAGACCACAAGATTTAAAAGACTACACACATCTTTAATTTAAGACCACAAGATTCAAATGTTTTCTTTATTTCATAAATTTTGTGGACAATCAAACTAAGACACTTAAATTGGGCCAGAGGGAGTAGATTTTTCTTCAAGTATTGTGCTAATGGCTTCTCTTGGGTTTTTTGTAACAAGGATCACAATTATGCTCTGATTTCAAGGTTTTGTTACTAAACACCACTCATTTTATCATGTGAGATAGAACATCCAAAAGGGCATTCCAAGCCCTAGTGGGATCAGTTTTTTTTACAATCCTCAAGTCATACCCATCAGTCATTGCATAGTAGTTCATTACCCTTGGCACGGAGAAGTAGGATTATCAACTGCTTTTCCTTCGTGCCGACTGGATTAACTAGAAACACCGCAGATAGACTATAAAAGAAGGATTTTTATTTGTTCACCCAGAAGAAATAGAACATGAAGATTATTGTGCACATACAGACTTAGATGTGAACTTGATTTCCTCGACTCCCATAGTAATCAAAACAAAAGGGCAGAGTTCTATATCATCAAATAACAAGACAAAGTTCTCCAGTAAATGGAAAGAGTTAATAACCTTCCGCATTAAATAGAAACAAAAGATACTAAAGCAACCACATTACTCCAACTAACTTCATCACAAAGCGAAAATGGGACAGATATAGAAGAGAAACCATATGGCAGCTAGAATTATTCTTAAGGAAGTATAAACCATATATAGGGAGCTGGTCATGTAGTCACTATAACTTAATGCACCAAAAGTTCAAATTTTAATGGCATAAATGATTGTGAAATTTGACATCAATAGTTAACTGGAAGGTATAAGAATATGAAGAAGAATAAAAAGACTTAATTTAATTCAAGTCATTAATTAGCTCATTAAAATGTAATGTGCATACCTGCATTACAGGACTCCTGTCTTTTCCCTCCTTCAGTAAAGCTTCAAGCTTCTTGTTATCCAACTGTAAAGTACAAGACACATTAAGCTCAAGCACTTTCTTAACTTACAATATAAAGATTGGAACATTTTGAATTAGAACTATGTTGAGTAAGAAAAAAAGGTACCAGAAGTAAAGCAGCTTGAGGGAAATATTTGTAGATGTGATCACCAATATTCTTGGCCACATTTCCGACCTCAAAATCATCAGATCTTTCATTTGCGTGAAAATAACCCACAATACTCAAACCTTTATCAGCATAGTACTCCTCAATCTATCCAAATAAAATTAAGCAAGATAAGAAGAGACTTCCAAATAACTAAAACAAGTAGAAGGCATGGTATATATTTAGTTGAAAATTCTCCAAAAACATCCTTTTATGCTCAGTTCAAATCTATTATCCTACAGATATAGTGGATACGAACCCACATCTACAAGTATTAACCTGTAATTAGGCCTGGGCATCAAGCTGAGTCGAGCCCGAGCAATTAGTGTACTTCAATTTAATTATCACAACTATCAGTGTACTTCAGTTACTACTAAATACAAGCCTAATGCTCAATTTCATTATCAAAACAATTAGCATACTTCAATAGCTACTAAAATCCACTTTATTTCAAAGGGAGGAACTGACCATGATAAGTGAAATTTCGAGTGGTGGAAGTAAACCAATCTGAGAGTGGAACAACGGAACGGATTCGACAATTTCAACGTTGTCGCCGTTGCCGGAGATTCTGCCAAGAAGCACACCGTTGACGGAGGAAGTCTTGTGCTTAAGGGCATGAAGGATTAACTTGATGTAGGCATTTTGATGAATCTCGTAATTCGATTCGCCACCCATCTCTTCAAACAATCACTCTGAGAATCCCTATTCCGGCGGCCGGCCGATCGAATCTGTTTCTGCGTCTTTGACTACTCGATGCTCTCTAGTGTACTTGGAAAATTTTCGCTATAAATTTTATTTATGGGAGGAGAATATATATATATATATATTTTTAATATATTAAGGATTTTTTTTACCTTTTTTATTTGAAATATAAAAAATGAGAAATTTTTCATTTACTATTAATATTATCATTATCATATTATTAGGTAACTATATAAAATATTAGTAGTCAATTTCGTTTTTTAAAGCATAATTAATAAGGACAATTTATTATTTTATTCGTCTCAAATTATTTATCATGAAACATCAATTAGAAGATTTTTTTTTTAATATTTTATCTATGTCTTAAGATATAATCTTTGTTTTCTGAATTTCTAATGTATAATTGAGGTGTTTTGCTTTGGTTTAAAAATTGTCATCGGATATAATTAATCATTTAAAAAATAATTACAATTAATTCATATAAGTAAGATAATATACAAGGTAGGGTGAAATTTATTTACACCACAAACTTTGATTTAAAAATTCAATATTCTCCTCAAACTTGAAAAATAATTATTCTCCCCCTTTTTTTTTTATGCAAAATCTTTTTTACCCTTGTTATTTTTAATGTTTATTGTCACTTATAAATTAGTAGGGATATATATATATTTATATATGTCCAACAAATATGAATTTAATTAAATCCATTTTTTGTTGGATTAGTTCATTGATTTGAGTTACAAATGATGAAATCACTTTGCTTAGCCTAAATTGTCATCTTATTTTAGAGGACCAATTTAGTGTTACATGTCAAATGGTCGTGTCATACCAAGTCAAATGAAGAAGACGATAGAATCATGCCACCTGTCAAATCAACTAACATAGCATACCTAGTCAAATCAAACTAATAGAAAAATACACAAGCGTGTACAAGTGATGTGTTCCAACCAATCAAATACAATTATATCACTTTCAATCTGATTGGCCGAAAAAAGTTATGTAAGTTGATTTGAACACCACCATTAAAATAAAGGGACTTTTTGGTAAGACACAGAAAGTAATGACATGATCAAAATGCATCTCTTTTTACCTGTTTTGCCAATTATCAATTGATTAGAGGCCATGTTGTACAGAAATTGTTCTAAGGCCACAGGAAGAGAAAGCAATACAAAGCATGTAGTGTTTTTGTGGTATCAATTTCACTTGTCCTTGAAAATCTTTGCTACAAATGCAAACCATTGAATGAAAAGCTCTTTCTCCAAAAACTTAGCAACATGACTATCTCCGATTTCGTTCATACTTTGTTCCTCTTGACTAGCTAGATGTTATTTTCCGGACTTTCTTCTAGTTCTATGTCTACGTGATCGCTTCATATCTATATCTGAAACAAAAAAGTAACAATTGCATATCATCGTTAGATCTTTAACCCGGAAATGAATAAGATGTATAATGGCTATGGCTCATTGTTAGAGCTGTATAGATGCTAATGAATCATCAAACAAGATTGCGCCTAGTAACTGTAGTGATTATAGTACTCGAGTACTCATCTGTGTATCACTACATACTCCTTTTCCAGCCAGCAACAGAAGAAATGACTAAATAACAATAATGTGGCACAAAAATGAAGACAATATGTTCTTGCTTAGCGATAGATTGACTTATTTAGTTGGACAAAAATATGCATTGTCATATTAGGGACTAACCTGTCAATCTTCCAGCATTGTACAAAGCTTCCTCAGCAATTGGTCTCCACTGTTCAGCACATGAATGACTTATTCCCAAACCAACACTAAGCCCTCTCAGTATTTGCAGAGTTCGAAGAATAGAGAAAAGTTCTTCTGGAAAAGCCTAACATCAAATACAATTGTGTTCACATTTTGACCTTGGTACTCACTCATATGTACCAAGTACATTTAACAAAATTAATCAGCAAATAAGAAAGGGCGGTGAGACAAGGCGTCATTCACTGTACTAAGTGACACAAAGAACTTAAGAAGGTATGAGATCCACCTTATCATTTGTGGAGCATAATGCAAGAGAACAAAACAGACCACTTTTACGTCACAGAAGCTAAAATCCAGATTTTATGGGACCTAATTGAGCTAGATTTTCACAAATTTTTAAGAGACTGAAATTCAGAATGATCCAGTCATTCTCACGACGGTTGGACATTATTGCATTTGCATCTTAAGTGAAAGACTTCCAATTTCGACATGATGTGGCCTTCCTCTTTTCTTCTTTATAGAGCACCACAATCATTCAAGAGATAACATTTCTAATGGAAACAATAAAAAGTTACTCAAAGGTAACATTTCTAATGGAAACAATAAAAAGTTAACCTTTGGTGACTGATGTCAAAAAGTTTCTCTTTCATGATTCTTGGCTAAACATTTCTCCATTATCATAAAGATTGTGGAATACTAGATTAGTAGCATGTCTAGTGTCTGTATAGCAATCAAAGTGTAAACATGTGCAACAATACTCTTAGTATTTGCTGTACGTTGTTCTTTGAAGCTTAATCATGGTACCTATAAGTACTTGTCAAATGGCCATGGCTTCAATTTCAATAGTTTAGTTTCCTTTCCGCAAAATTTGTTCTAGAAGCTTATAAGAATTCGTTTAGTATAATGATTTGTGTAGTTGCATTTTAAGCACAGGTGCAAAATGTGAAAGTAGCTACTATATTGATTTAGTTGGTTGAAAGACGTAGGGACTATGTTGTTCAGACTCTTCAAAAATGTTGCCGCCTATTGTTGGAGGATCCGACATGCACCTGGTGCCATTTTTGAAGAGTCCGAGCAACATAGCCCAGGGACACAGATCAGTCTATTGTGGCTATAGATCAGCAGTCTGCTTAGTTTATTTGCATGACCACAAACTATGTGGCCTTCTATCTCTATTGATCACAATATCCTCCAACCAACACTTGAACCAAACAGCTCATTTTTTCAATTTACATGTCCTTATAACAAAATGCATAGAATTTATTATAACTTCCCATCAGAGGATTGTTTGGCCCCACGTAATCTTTTACTGAGACGTCCATGCTTTTGAGTCGAAGCTCCAAATAAAAAGGAATTTCAGGTAATTATGTCAACATAGAGTTCAGCAATGAATATTGTTCTGCTAAGATTTACTTCTCGAAATCAATTCATCCTCCTAATGCCATCCTAAGCAAGTTATTAACTTTAAATGGAAAAGAACTCCTTTTGCATTGTCCCAAAATTATGATTACCTTCATAAAAGATAAACTCTTCTCTGTACTCTCTTCACTAATTCTCTAGTTCCTTATTACCAAAGCATCAACAAAGACCCGACAAACTGATAAAAGTTCAAATTCTTTAGTCAGGGTTATCAAAATATAACTGCGTCAACTCTTGTCTTCAATATCCATCACTAATCAAACTGATAGACCTTAATGGGGAAGGTAGTATCATGTGGAAAAGATCATTAGACTCTTGAATGGTAAATGCAACCCTTGCTAATGATTAACATCGGGAATTGGTAAATACCATAAGTTGAGAGAGCAGGTACCGCATACCTCAACTGCAATTTTTTTGACTGAAGATTCTTCCGAGAAAGGTTGCAGCATCTTTACACCAGGTGGTAATTCTGTGTCAAACATCCCTTGTGCCAATTTAAGCATTTCTTTCTTCTCATCCTCACATTTGCTTAGGGTGTCTATGCCAAGCTCCCTTTAATTCAAAGTGAGAGAAGTTCAAAGATTGGAAACATATCAGTACTAAAAGAATGTAATTATTGCAACAACTTTAATTTAGTACTAGAGTAAAAAAAAATCATTTCCATCTCTGTTATCAGTGCCAATAGTAGTTGGTTTCGCTCCACGAAGTCAACTCCATTTTCCATTCTTCACACTTGAATAACTAGAACGTAAACTACTACTATTTCCTTTTCTGTTTGTCGTGATTGTTTTCTTTGTTGGAAGAACATTTGTGATTTGAAGCTTTTGAGATCTCCCATTAGTATTTTGCATCATTTTGCTTCGTCAGGAAGAAAACTATTCTTGGAATTATAACAAGAGATTCATTAGAAAATTTCTCACTTAAAGCTTTCTTTGGCCCTAGTAGCATCGCCATCAGCAATAGCAATAATAAGATTAGCATATCCAAGCCTGAGATTTTCTGGAAGATCCTTAACTTGTCCATAGTCCAGCAATGCAACCTTAATAAGCAAAGAATGTCATGATACTTGTCAGAACTCTGAACAAGAACAATTATATATGATAACTGAGAACCTGATTGAAAGAAGAAAACGAAAAGATGCATACTTGCCTCAGCACCTTTGCAGATTAGAATATTCCCTGGATGAGGATCTGCATGAAAGAAACCACTCCTGAGTATCATTTGTCCATAAGCTAGGGACAAACTTTTAAGTATGTTCCTGCATGTAGAAGTAACAAATAAGAGAATAGTACCCCAGTTTACCATATTCTCGTGATGAAACAGAATGAGGTTCAAATGATCCTACCAACAATTGGAAACTACTAACTTTATAAATAGTAGATAACAGTGGAGATTGAAAGAGTTGGTTGGTCCTTGTGGGGTCAAACCCAATGGAAGAAAATTCCATGTGTCAATTTAATTGGCTAGGAATTGACAAGATTCAAGATGAATTAATGTGAAGATAATTCTTTGTTGGTACAAAATAAAAGGTCAAGATAGTAACTTTGTAGGTGAAATTTAGGTAAACCATAAAATGGTTTCACATATTAAACCTTGACATTTTGACACATAATGATGTCATGGATGACTTCAATAAGAAGAATTCATTCCTATAAATAGGTAGCTCTTCTTTCATTTGTAAGACAACTCTGACTTGTCTTCTCATCTTCTAAGGCATTTGATCTTCTTTCTCTCTTGTGATATTTCACTTGTATTCTTTTGGAGTGAAATAAATATAAGTGCAATTGTTCTCTGGTGGACATAGGATCATTCTGATCCGAACCACGTTAAATATTGTTGTTCTTCCTTATTCATTATTTTCACGTTTCCGCTTACAATTGGTATCAGACCCAAGGTTCTATCTGAGTATGCTCTGTGGTTGCAGCACAATATGAACTTCCACATCAGAAAAAAATTACTTTGGTTTTCTGTATTTCCAAATACTTTGTAGTAGAAGAGGAAAAACAAGTAACGATGAGTTTCATAAAGTTTGAAATTGATAGATTTAGTGGGCGCAACAACTTCAATATCTAGAAGATCCAGATGATGGCGTTACTGCGGAGGAAAGGTTCAATCAATGTTATTGACGGTAAGTACCCCGATAACACATCAGATTCCAACAAGAAGAAGATCGAAGGAGATGCATTGAGTGTAATCCAACTGTCCCTTGCACCTAACGTTCTTTGTGAAGTGAGTACAAGTACCGAGGAGATGGTCAAATAGTTATGGGAAAGGCTGGAAGGGCTTTACCAAGATCGTTCGGTGACAACAAGGATGTTGTTACAACGGTGTCTTCACACATTTAAGATGGATTTAGGTACTTTGTTGCAGGACCATCTAGATTCGTTCAATAAACTTGTGATGGACTTACAGACTGGTGGAATTAAAAAGAATGAGGAGACGCTTGCATGTTCTTTTCTATTTTCATGGACTTCCAAATATCGTGATTTTGAGAATTCAATGATGTATAGCAAGAAACTTATCACTCTTGAGCAAGTGTGGTAAGCACTTAACTCTTGTGATGTGCGGAGGCATTTTTAAGGAGACAAAGGTGACGAAGCTAGTGGGCTATTTGTGAGAGGTCGTACTAGCCAACAGGGAAGGAGCAAATCAAAGTACAGATCAAAGTCTCGTGTGAACAACTGCACCAATATTTATTTCACTCCAAAAGAATACAAGTGAAATACTACTGGAGAGAAAGAAGATCAAATGCCTTAGAAGATAAGAAGACAAGTCAGAGGTGTCTTACAAATGAATTAAAAGTTGTCTATTTATAGGAATGAATTCTTCCTATTAATGTCATCCATGACATCACTATGTGTCAAAATGTCAAGGTTTAATATGTGAAACCATTTTATGGTTTACCTAAATTTCACCTACAAAATTACTATCTTGACCTTTTATTTTGTATCAATAAAGAATTATCTTCCTACCAAATCTTCACATTAATTCATCTTGAATCTTGTCAATTCCTAGCCAAGTAAATATGCACATGGAATTTTCATCCATTGGGTTTGATCCCACAAGGACCAAACCAACTCTTTCGGTTAACATTGGCAAAAAGCTGAGAACTTCGAAAGGTCAAGCAAGTTTGTGTGCTGGAACATTTTAATACAACCAACATCTCAAGCTATGTAGCATTTGATAATATACTTTATGTTCTTCAAAAGGTATGTGGTGAGCCATCGTCAAAACTTCTTCTGGTGTAGAAGGGAGATGTCAAAGAATCTCATCTCAAACAAGTCAGTAGAGGTGTAAAATGGAATCTTTCATGAGATAAGTGACAACTGTGACGTAATCACCAAGAACAAGGCTTGCGATTATCATAATTTATCTCAACTTAGGAATATTTTGGAAATCATTTTTTTGTGTTAAGAGCGTGAGGAAAATGAGCTAAAAAAGCTTGGAGATGCCTTATAGACGTTTTAACGTGCTTGTGACCAAGTTGGAAGATGATCTGGAGCCAAAGTTAGAGCCTAGGTGCAGAGCTTGGCGCAAATCTGCACTACCGCAATGCAGAAAAAATAATGCTGAACTTGGCGCCACTCTGCCAAAAAATGAGGAAAGTTTGCTGCCAACCTAGCACAAATCTGTGTCAATCCTAGGCAGAATGTCCCACCTAGATTTTTTCGGGACAATCTTGATACTTTTATAATGATCCCAAATACACAGATTCATAGCCACCCTAAAGGGGTTCTTCAGTGTGCTTTGATGATCATTTTCAGATTACTGAGAGGAATATCTTCTCCTTTGTTTTTTGAACAACTCCTGATTTTCACAAGGTAATTCATTTCTATACATGAGATTGTGGGGTTTAACTAAAATTTAGGCCAGATTTCCTGAATTAATCTGGTGTTTGAAGTGTTTAACAAGGTTTTCGGGTTCTATATGGATTATTGTGTTAGTTTCACTCAACGCATATCTTTATTTGCTTAAATTGCATTCATAAGTTAAATATTGCTTCCGCTATCGCCAATGTTATCAGTTTAATTTAGCAGAGACAACAAATATACCAGAGACAGTAACCTAAACTAATTTAGAAGCCAAATTCACTCTGAGAAATATAGGTTCTTACTGCCTTGCTACTGCTGCAATTTTACCATCTGGACTGATGCCTCTCTTTGCCATTTCAGCTCCCAGCTTCAGAATCGGGGTTCCATCAATATATTCCATCACTAGGACCCTCCTTTTAAAATATTAAGGAAAGAATGGATTATTAAGGTAATCTGAAAAGAAAGTTACACTCTAGCTGTAAAGTTCATATATCCAACAGAGAATAGAAACAAACTAATCGAAAAGTTAATGAACCTAGCGAGCATCTATATGTTGTTGGAATGATGAAAGAAAACAAGATGTGAGACAGCACACTCATCGGAAGTTTTACAGTGGCTTGAGCTAACATATGAACCTTGTGACAATAAGAACAAAAGGACATGCAAGATTATTGAACAAATAACAGAGAAGCATCTTACGAAGCAAAACAGTTACAGTAATGCATAATCAGTTTCGAACAATCTCTTGATCCACCTCATTACAGCAAGACATCTCAAATGTCCGTTGAAGATCAAATCTACCAATATTTAGATAAGAAAACATCAACTAGTCAAATATTCCACAGAGAGCTCACCTTGTGACAATATCTCGAATCACCCGTGGAACCATAACTGGGGACTTTTTGTTATTTTCATAGAGAAAACGCCGAATTCTATTCATTGCATCAGCCTCTCTCAAAAAGTTGAATTCATATCCGATCTAATATGTAATAAGTGAAACCAGTTTGTTAAAGCACGAGGATAAGCAAAATCATTGTTGTACTTAATCTAAGCTGAAATAGGAGATGACAAGGCAAATACCAAGTTGCATGTCACGCCATGAGCAAACAACTGAGATAAGTTGTCTTAAGGACATTTGTGACAAACAACAGATATCATCAAAGTAATTCGCGATCATACCATCAATACAGATCATGATGCACCATCCAGCTAATTGATACTACCTATAAAGCAGACTTACATCGCATGAAGCACTTGGTATTACAGTACCAAAGTATTTCCTCAATATTTAGATGAACAGAAATCTACAATGGCTACAAAGAGCCATCTTTCATACAAAAGTTATCTTAGAAGAGAAAAAATTGATGTTTATATCCAGTGAATGAAGTAGGAAATTTTCAGATATCAGCAAATATTCCGCAATGCTACATAGCCACATTTCCTTCCACCTAATTTAGCTGGCCTCCGGAGGCAAAATACAAAACTGCTACTGTGTGGCAAGCAATAAGTTAATAAATTTGGGAAAAGAATGCTTTCATGGAAGAAACAATATCTTTTACTTTGATGGATAGTGTATTGGAAGACCTACCCATGTCCTTTTTCCCCATCCTACACAAGGTGGAGAAACAACTATTGATGATTACGTTTTAACTTCTTATGGGATGGATATGGACGGCATAAGAAATTTCATCTCATATAGGGGAGAAAATAATTATGACAAAAGTAGAGGAGGATAATGGGTGGGAAAATGGAGATTCACAATGGGTGTTTATTATTTGAATGGCAATGAATGACACAGGCGAAGCTAGGATTTCAACTATATGCGTTCTGAATTTTACAATGACGATTTGAAGTGATAATAACTTGGTTCTAAATTTAATATTTGTACCTATTTAATGAATTTATTAACACAAAAACACTATTTGAGACAATCTACTGGGTTCAGCCGAACCCGCATGCGGGCTACTAGTTCCGAACATGAGAAAGGAAGGTATGCTCTAGATTAATATGTTTCTAGGGAAAACATCATTAATGCTAAATATGGAGTCACGAACATCTGGTTGTCAAAGAAGTTCACAGAAAACACATGGCTGTAAATTAGGAAACATATTAGAAATTCGTACCCAGAATTTGAGTCTTACTCATTAAGGCAGGTTTTAACTTTTAAGGCTTTCACTAGAAACGATAAAGAAAATAACAAGCTCTTATTGGAAAAGGTAATGAAGATCACATTGGGAAAGAATTATGGAAAATAGAAGTCCCTCCTAGTCACTTGATACAATTTATTAGTTCCCAAGATAGAAACTAGGAACAACTGAATATTGATGTAAATATTTGTAACATGCACCTCCTTGGTGCTGTTATTAATGAAATTACATTTTACCTTCTTCTGGCTAAAGAGAAACAATAGACGATAAGAGTAAATAATGCATATACAGAAATTTTATGCACCTGTTTCTCAATTTCCTTTGTCAAAGAGTATATATCGAATTTTATATCTATCTTCTGCAAGTATAGTGCAAAAGCTTGCAAATTGTGGATATCGGTCATCATCAGCTCTTGGACCCCAGGGTGTTGCACCTTGAGAAGACAACTATTTTAGAACCTTATGATCACAAAAAGCTGCAAAGTTATGAGTCAATTTCTCTTACCTTGACAACAACATCTTTTTTGTCACCTTTGAGTCTCGCTCTATGAACCTAATTCCAAGTAAAGAAAACATAAGTTGAACCACTTAGGATCAAAGTAATATTAATTCCTCTGTATAACTAGAATACAGCTCTTAGATATGACATTTAGAAATAATCATTTATCTGACTTTAAAGTGCCTTACAGGTTTGGCCTTCAAAGCCATGTATCACACTAATTTTAAGGTTAAAGCTGTTGAGAAATAAGGAGAACAATAGAAAATGAATATTTATTCATTTATGAACAGATATACACAAAGCTGAGTAGTGCTAGACGATGTCCTAAGAAACTATTCCAGCTGAAAGTTTCCTCAGATTTAAACAAACCTCCATCTTGTTAGTAGGAGCAAGAACAACAAAACTTGATTGAAGAAATCAGCAAACTAGGAAAAGAAAGAAAGTATCAGTGCATAGCCTACTGGTTGAACTTATTGAAAAGAAGTACTAGCAAATATTTTGTGGCATGTTATATATAGAGAGATTTGAAAATGGCTCATTATTCATTTTTTTTATTGGTATATTTCTCATCTTCATCATCATGAGTCATGATCATGGTTGTACTTGTCATCACTTGCGTGTTAGCTATGAACAAATTTTGCACTTAACAAAAAGGATTCATGCAAGGAGCCACATTTCCATACAATGCCACATGTAAAATATACAAAAAAAATCTTTTGAAATATATATCCTTCATTGCCAACAAAAGCTACTGTTGTTGTTGGGATAGGGCTAAGGCCCTACATAAGCCGTAAAAATTAAGAATGTACTAGAGATTGTTAGACATTATAATATATCAGCCACATCTAAGATTGAAAAACTTGTTCGGTGTATCTTAGGCAGTTTCCCTTGCCTAACATGTAAGTGGCAATGTTTTTGCCATTATTGCTGGAAATAGGGTGCTGTCGTGTCTATTACGTGCCTACTATGTTCCACAACCTATTAGTGGAAATTAATTTCCATCTAAAAGCCCAAGAAAAAAGAGTTGGTCCGAATTCGAGTGAAAATTTTGCAGACCTAAAATAAATAAATAAATCTGTCACCCCTGTAATAACTTAGACTTTTAGATGTGATAGTCACACACTTCAACAAATCTAAATGTATTTACTATCTGCAAGGTCGATATTTTTAACAACTGTTTGAACAACATGAAGTTTCTAGTCAACGCTTGAAGAATTTTTTGTTGCTCTACAATGAGCTATAGTAATGCTTTAGATCAAGCTTAACAGTTACCTGTGCAATAGAAGCAGAACCGAGAGGATCGACATCGAAACTTTCAAACAATTCATCAACATTCTGATCCAATTCCTTCTCCAGCACAGCCCTGATCACATTGTACGGTGTAGCAGGCGCTTGATCACATAGAGTAACTAACCTTCTCACCCATGCAGCTGGGGCCAAGTCTGGCTTCCCAATTAGTTGAGCAACCTAATATTAATATTAATATTAATATTACCATCATCATCCATATAATTAGATCTCACTCTGTCAAACCATATCTTAAGATGAATTATGAGTTGTGAAGCCAAAACTAAACCCTCTTGATCATTCTTTTTTCTAATAACAGAGAAATTCCCAAGAGCTAGTGGTCCATGGTTCGAAACTCAGTGGATTATGAGTCCGCCCCTCTACCCCCTTCCATTTACATACCAGGAATTTGCTTGCGGCAGGGTTGGAACCCGTGACGTGCGCCTAAACCACACATCATGGGTGCGCCACACCTCTTACAACTAGACCAAATCCCTGAGGTTAAATATGGAAGCAACCCTCAGGGCACTGAGTAATGTGGAAGCAATACAACAATCTCATGAGCATTATGATCAATAGAGCACAGTAGTACATGCTGCAGCCAGCACAGACTAGTGCACATATTCCAATATAACTGCATAAACTTCATTAAATTTATTAAAAGAAAACACTAAATGCAGGAATCTTTTTCCTTGTAGAGTTAATAAACAACAAAGGACCATTAACACTTAACAGCTTCCGCACTCCACGCTCCACTTGTTGTTGTAATAAACAACGATAATGGTCTGAGATTGAATCAATTCTATATTAGGAAACGAAAAATGGGAAGCTGGTTACAGATTATACCTTTAGGAAGAACCCACCAAGGTCAGAGCACATATTATATATCTTCTCAGCTGCAACCTCATGCTGCCTCTCCCACATTGCTTCTTGTTTTTGCACATTTTTTTCAAAGCCAACTCTTAATTGAAACACCTTTGAAAGAGCAATTGAAATCCAAAATTTACTTCAATGAGCCAAATTAACCAACAAACACCTCGCTCATATCACAAAGAGAAATTAACAAAGAAAATAAAGATTTTAAGAAAACAACAGAATACTCCATTCCCAAATTCACTCTTCTACATTTAATCATAGAGGTAACAATTGTGAAATTAGACCATCTAATTTGTAGAATTTAATATCATTTTGTATATCTATCCTAAAATTCTTCAAATTATAAAAAAAAATTAGGCATAATACATAAACAGACACTTAAACTTGGCCTTAGTTGACAAATAAACATATCTAGACACCTCAACTTTGGTTTCAACGGTCAACTCAACACTCCAACTCGTCTCTCCTGTGTCCCATCAACATCCGACACTGACATGCCACGAAATTTTACAAGTGTCTAGATGATAATTTTGTAAATTGTGATTGCTCAACTGATACAATGGACACGAGTTGAGGTATGTATATGTGCATACTCAAAAGTTAAATTACTATTATTTTAATTTATTTTTTAAAAAAATGGGGTTTGGGAAATGGAAATGAGAAAATAGAATAGAACTCAATTCAGTGCCACTGTTTACTAAATTTGGGGAAAATGGGATAGATAGATATCACATTAAAAATGAATCAGTTCCACTAACAAAATCAAAACTTGAGGAAAAAAATGAAGAGGGTACCTTATAACCAGTATATATATCTACTGCACGAACCCAAAACTGGAAAGAACGTTGCCAAGGTCTGAAGCAAGCAGATACCTTTTCTTGAAAATCAGATTGAACACTCATTGTTTCTCTGTAAATTCTATTGTAGCCTCTATAAGGTTAAAGAAACCATTTTTACACCTTATATTTTCTTTAGAGAGCCTCCATAGCTCAATTTTGCAAGAAATTTGAAGGGGCATTAATAGCCATTCACCCATTATATTCTTTTTTCTTGTGGCTGGAAAAAATTACTGGGATATCTGTTCTTAAAATTTGTTAAATGGGGTTGCTGAAATACTTGTAAGGAGTAATGATTTTCTTGGATTTTGGTTTGGAGATTGAAAGAGATGGTTGTCTGTTATACAGTTGTGGGGATGTTTTTGTGAAGTATATATTTCAACCAGATAAACTGCGGTAATCCATAACCTCATTAAGGTCGTGAATGATTATTTTTTAATATCGATAATGTCACGTATATTAAGAATCTGAAAAATTGTAAAATTGTTATTTTTAATGATTTTTATCTTTTAACATATTTTTAATTATAATATTTGTTTTTTGATATTCTCAATATTGAATGATTTTTCATAAATTAGTCGACTATTACTTTCTCTATTGTTTGGTACATGTGCATGCAAAGTATAAGATACTCAATTTGATGATATATTTTTCTCAACCTCAAATATTTTTTCTTCCACAATCATCTAATCTCATAATACTTTCTACTAATATATTTGGACTTAGAATGAAAAGTGGAGTGTTTGGTGAGATAAACAGCACTTTGATTATCACAAAATAAGAAAATTAATAAATTCCTTGACTGCTCAAAGACAAAAAAAATTAATAAATTCCTTGATCCAAAGCATTTTTTTGGAACTTTCAGTGATGGCAATATATTCAACTTATGTGGTAGATAGCAATGCATAACTTATGTAGTTTAGAGTTTCAAAAAAAAAAATCCCTTTACAAAAGTGATCAAATAACCGGTAGTGGATTTTAAATTGTCAAAATTGCCTTTCAAATTAGAGTCTGTGTATAAATAAGTTCAGATTTGCCACTACCAAAGCACAACTTCATATCAGAAGTATCCTTCAAATATCTTAGTAACTATATCATTACATCCCAATGTTCCTCTCTAATATTGGAATGAAATTTGTTAACAGTATTAACGACATGCGTAATATTTGATCTATCTCGATGTATTTGTATGCCCAGAATTTTCTTTTATGGCCCCAAGTCCTTTATTTTAAACGATTTTCTCAACTCCTTCTTAAGGATTGCAATTCTAGATTTATTTCTGTCAACAATCAGCCTATTATCCACACAGATAATAAAATCATCAATAGAGAATTTAAAGAATACAGAATGATCTAAAAAAGTTTTCTTGTATCGCTAATTTTCAATAACAGATACAAACTTCAAGTACCACTATCTTGGAACTTGTTTCAAGCCATACAATCTTTTTCTCAGTTTGCAAACATAATTTCTTCATCTTTAACTATAAACCCTTCAGGTTGTTTCGTATTTATCTCTCCATCTAAATCACCAGGAGGAAAAGCTATCTTGACATCCATCTACTCAACCTCTAAATCCATATTTGCGGCTAAGCGCAGAACCATACAAACAAAAGACATTTTCACAACAAGAGAGAAAATTCATCAAAGTCAACTCCCTTTCTATAGCCAAAACTTTTGACAACTAACCTCACCTTATACTTAGGCGTAGAGGTATGATGCTCTTGCTTTACTGTGAAAATCCATTTATGTGTTAAAGATATCTTACCTTTCGATAATCCACTAACTCATATGTGTCATTCACGTGAAGTGACTATATTCAGATATAACAATATTATATGATATCACATACATCACAATTTAAAAAAATGAAAACTCTTAAATCTAAAGTTAAAATATTTTAATCCTTTAATGTGAAGAGATTTTCCAAAAGTTTCAGAATTTATTGTTAAGAGTTAATGAACCATTAAAAAAACTACAACTTGATTTTGTTTTTATACTAAACTTTTTATCTTCAAAATCAAAATTGATGATATGAAATTACATAGCTGGATTAACTAACATTGGATCTCGACACACTGCAAATGCAATGCAAACCATCACCATGTTGAGCATCTAATTAGTGTTAAGTCTCCAATATGAAAAGGAATAAAAATAGTAAGATACAAAATTAACTTAGGCGCTCAATAAGATAAGAAAAGAGAACCATATAAGTTGATTCATTTATAACTATAGTAAACATGATATATGAAGTGTATAAAAGGATACTTGATAAAGAAATGATGAAAAGGATGCCATATGAAGAAACTGCGTGACTTTATCATATTTTAATATACTGAAGAAGATTTGATCATTCTTTAAGAATGATATATAAAGGGCAATATTGATGGACCATACCATAAGCAATATAACAAAGTAAAATCATGAAAGAAGAAAAAATCTTTGAATTTAAAAAATGTAATATCCCACAATGTTATTAAATCACTAGACTTTGTTCCTTCACTTGCAAAGAAGAGGAACACTATACACAATAAAGTATTTGGGCATTCTAAAGGAGGAACAAATGATGAGGAAGATGGTAAAGGAATATCATTGTGAGTTTGATGGTGACATTTTCTACTGGTGTTTCGTTGTCATCAAAGGATGAAATTATCCAAATATATAACAAGTTCGAGGATTTAAATAAAAAGGTAACTGAAGTATTATCTAATTAAAATATTGTTCAGATTATCTACAAGTGTGGTTCAGATCCTTTAGCTACCTTTAGAGAATCAGTAAAACTAAGTCTATTAGGTGCTGATAATGTTCACTTTAAGCTCAATTATCCCTCCTCAAACTCTGAGATTCCACTTTCCTCACTAGAAGTAGTTTAGGGAAAGTCACCAGTACAAGTAAAACAACTTAGTGGAGTAATATTTGATTGAAAAAAGAATACTATGAAGAAGTGTATACATACATAGCTATTTGGAGCGTACACTCCTTCATGGTATTGGTTGCTAACCAAATAACTATTTATGTATCTACTCCTTCATTGTATTGTTCTTGCAACCAAATACTACTGTCAAGTTATTTTACATGTAGCTATGATTTCCCTTTACCTTCCTTCAACGAGGAAAGTAAAATCTTTGAGTTTTAGAAAGCATAACCGAGCTTAAGGTTAATATTTTCAACACCAAAAAGACTTTGCCTTACTAATTCTCTGAAGACATCTAAAGTATCTGAACCATATTTGTAAACAATATGAACAAAGTTTGAATCAGATTATATTTTTGTTACCTTTTTATTAAGATCCAAAAACTTGTTTTATATTTGGATATTTTCTTCCTATGATGGCAACGAAACAACAGTTGAAATATCAACATTAAAATCACGATGATGTTCTTTTACCACCTTCCTCATATTATTAGTCTCGATTAGAATGCCCAGATGATTCATTGAGTTTAGTCATCGTCATATGTTCATAAGAAGGAACAAGGTCTAGTGATTTAATATCAACGAGGGATATTAAATTTCCTAATTCCAGAGATTTTCTATTTATTTTCTCATTTCACTTTGTGATATTTCTTCTAGCATGATCCATCAACATACACTGAGTTTTCACTTTATATATCTAAATATATTATTCCAGTAGAACGATCAAATAATTTCTTCATGTATCAAATATATCAAGTCATAGTCCCACGTCTAGACTTAACAAGCTTGCTTCTCATAAACTAACAACAGGTCTTAACAATACTTCGTTCAACACTGAATATCTATCTTAATTCACAATCAATTTATTCCATATAGTCACATAATTAAAATTTATAGAGAATTGTATACTACAATAAGTTTTAGATAGTGATAATGAATACATCCTCTCTAAAAAGAAGAAAAAATGAATAATATCAAAAAAAAAATCACAAAGAGTGATTACCTCAAATCAAAACTTGAGAAACTCAATATCAAATGGAAGATCTTTTGACAAACTAAAATAGAGGTAGAAACTAACTACTTTAAAAATATTTAAAATTAAAGATAGGGTAAGAATAAGTCGTAAATATTACTATTTATTCACCATCTTTAATAAAACTTTTCATTCACTAAATTGATTTTATTCGGATATACTCTATTTAAATGATACCACATACACCACACTTTTAAAAAAATATGAAAACTCTTAAATTCAAAGTTAAAATATTTTAATCATTTAATGTGAAGAGCTTATCCAAAAAAAAAATGATTTTTTTTATATGAGTTAATGAAGCATTAAAGAACTATAGCTTTATTTTATTTTTAAACTAAAATTTTTATCCTCAAATCAAAATTAATGATGTGAAATTACATAGTTGGATGAACTACCATTGAAGGACAAGCTTGACACACTACAAATTAAAGGCAAGGCATCACCATGTTAAGCATCTAATTAGTATTAAGTCTTTAATATGGATAAGAATAGAAAATAGTAAGATACAAAATTATTTAGGCGCTCGATAAGATAAGAAAAGAGAATGATATAAGTTGATTCCTCTATAACTATAGTAAATATGATATATGAAGTGTATAAAAATGATACTTGATGAAGAAATTACTCGGTCATCATTTAAGAATAAGAAGGATGTCACATAAAGTGCAAACTCAACATATATTAATGGATCATATCACAAGCAATATAACAAAAAGAAATCATAAAAAAACTGGATTTAGAAAATGTAATATCCTACAATGATATTAAATTATTAGACCTTGTTCCTTCTCTTTGGAAGACTAAACACAATAAAGCATTTGAACATTCTTAAGGAGGAACAAACGATGATGAAGATGGTAGAGGAACACCATCTATGAGTCTAATGGTGTCATTTTCAACTAATATTTCGTTGTCATCAAAGGATGAAATTATCCAAATATATAACAAGTTTGGGGTCTAAATAAATAGGTAACAGAAGTATTACCTGATTCAAACACCATTCAGATTATCTACAAATGTAGTTCAAATTCTTTAGATGTCTTTAGAGTATCAATAAATCAAAGTCATTTTGGTGTTGATAATGTTCACTTTAAGCTCAGTTATCCCTCTTCAAACTCTGAATTCCACGTTCCTCGCTGGAAGTAGTTTAGGAGAAATCACTAGTACAAGTAAAACAAGTTGGTTGAACAACATTTGGTTGCAAAAAGAACATCATGAAGAAGTGTATACATAAATAGCTATTTGGAGTGTACACTCCTTCATGGTATTGGTTGCTTACCAAGTAACTATTTATGTATGTCTTCCTTCATGGTGTTGTTCTTGCAACCAAATATTACTCCGCCAAGTTGTTTTACATGTAGCTATGATTTTTCTTTTTATCTTCTTTCAGCGAAGAAAGTAAAATCTTAAAGTTTTAGGAAGCATAACTGAGCTTAAGGATAAAAGCATATGAATCACACTTGTAAATAATATGGATAGAATTAAAATCAAATAATACTTTTGTTACCATTTTATTCAGATCCACAAACTTATTTTATATTTGGATATTTTCACCCTCTGATGGCAACAAAACAATAGTTGAAATATCACCATCAGAATTACAGATAATGCTCCTTCACCATCTTCTTTACCTCGACTAGAATGTCTAGTTGATTTATTGAGTTTAGCCATCTTCCTCTATTCATGTGAAGCAACAAGGTCTAATGATTTAAAATCTTGGTAGGATATTAAATTTCCTAATTTCAGAGATTTTCTGTTGTTTTCTTATTTCACTTTGTGATATTTCGTAGTAGTATGATCCATCAAAATGTAATGAGTTTTCACTTCATATATTTAAATATATCATTCATACAGAACAATTAAGTTATTTCTTCATGTATCAAACTATATCAAGTCATAGTCTCACGTCTAGACTTAACAAGGTTGCTTGTGATTAACCAACAATATGTCTTAATGATACTTCGTTCAATACTCAATGTCCATCTTATAATTAATTCACAATCAGTTTGTTCCATTTAGTCACATAATTAAAATTTTATAGACTTTTGTACTATATATGTATTAGATAGTGATATTGAATACATCATATCTTAAAAGAAGAAGAAAAAGAATAATATCAAAGAAATTCAATAAAGAATGATTAGCTCAAATCTAAACTTGAGAAACTCAATATCAAATGACAGACCTCTTCACCAACCAAAATGGAGGTAGAAACTAACTACTTCAAAAGTATATAAAAGTAAAGGTAAAATAAGAGTAAGTCGTAAATAAGACTATTTATTCACCTTCTTAAATAGAACTTTTCATTCACTAAATTGATTATATTTTGATATAACTATATTCAAATGATACCACATACATTATACTTTAAAAAAAATGAAAACCTTTAAATCTGAAATGAGTTAAAACATTTTAATCATTTAATGTGAAGAGCTTCTCTAAACGTTTCTGAATTTATTGTTATGAGTTAATGAAGCATTAAAGTACTATAGCTTTATTTTATTTTTAAACTAAAATTTTATCTTCAAAATAAAAATTAATGATGTGAAATTTAATCATGCAGTTCTTAAATTTCATGTCTTACCTAAAAAGAAATTTATTTCTCGAGCTAGGGAACATAAATGCTGATGATTATTTAAACAGTTAGAGAAAAGGCCTGGTGAATTCCTGATAAACATTGAATGTTATCACAAGAAAAGAGGACATTTCAAGTCATATCTAATTTTAGTTGATGCATGATGTCTTTTTGAAAGGTAAAAGATATTTTCTCGAATCAACCCTAGAAGTTATCAAAGATATAAACATGAGTGATAAAAATGTTAATGTGGTGGTAAAGTTGGACATGGCTAAGACATATGATAGGGTCTCCTGAATTTTTTTTAACTAAGGCCCTAAGGAAATTTGGTTTCTCTAAAATTATTATTGACATGGTTCGAAGACTTGTGTCTAATAATTGGTACTCTATGCTGATTAATGATTAATTTCATGATTTATTTTCTAGTCTTCCAGGAGCTTGAAACAAGGAGACCCTTTTTCCCTAACTTTATTCGTCATTGCAAGTTTGAAACATAAGTTTTACCTAAATGACCTGACAGTTTACAGAGGAGTGAAGATTTCAAAAAATATGAATTACCAAAGTGGAGCCTAGAGATTAATCATCCATCATATGATGATGATGTTATTCTCTTCTATTTTAGAGATAGAGTATCAGTAATTAAGATGATGAAGGTGTTGAAAGAATATGAAAATATCTCTGGGTAGATGATTAAATTAATCATGAAAAAACTCCTTCGATAGTTTCAAACAAAATAAGAAGATTAAATTTCCATGGCTTGGAGAAGTTCATTTTCATAGAAGTAGTGTGGTTGATTTTCTTGAAAGTTATGAACCTACACTTTACTATCCCATAGCGTAGTGGAGTTTACCAAAAATAGGATGAGTTAAATGTAGTACAATTGGAGCCAACAAAGAAAATGCGAGTCGAAGGTCATATAATTTTTTTTTTGTAAGATACAATAATGGAGATCTAATTTATGGTGAAGCACAAAGCATAAAAATGGCTACAAACATGTAGTCAGAGTTGACAACAATTTGAAAAAGCTTTATAATATTGCATAAATCAAGGATTTCACCAAATCAATCTTGAGACAGATTCTTTAAGTCACAAAATATGATTAAGAGGGATTGGAGAATACCTTGGGAGTTAGAAGAGAGGATGGAAAACTTACATGAGATTATGGGTCAACTAAACATTCAAATAAGACACATTTTCAGAGAACCTAATCACTTAGTGGTGGACTCAATAACAAACACTACAATAAAAAATGGTGGAACGCAATAATTTTATAATTTTAATTAATTACCAAGCATGGGAAAGAAAATCTTAAACATGAATAAATAATACATACCAACTGATTCAAAAAAAAGGCTTATGAGTACATCTTATATAGAACCTAACTGCACATTAATCCTAACTAACTTTGAACTTTAGTTAATTAACTTTAATTAAGTTAGTTAATCTTGTAACTAACTTCTAATGACTTAGAATGACCTTAAATCTCTAAGTGACTCCTTCAATACTCCCCCTCAAGTTAGGTACCTTAAAAATGTTTTGAATACCTTACTTGGAACTCAAAACTTCATGTTGCATTCTGGACAAACTTTTTGTTAAAATATCTGCAGGTTGTTCATTTGTAGGAATGTAGTTAGTAGAAATCATTTCTTGCATAACCTTCTCTCTAATGAATTGGCAATCTATGTCAATTTGTTTAGTCCTTTCATGATAGACTGAATTTGCAGCTATTTATACACCAGCCTTGCTGTCACTATACATCTTAACTGGAAGAGTAACCTCCATGCCAAATTTGATGGATATGCCACTGTCTTGTTGCTGCAATAGCAAGTACTGATCTAACAGTTTTCATTTTAACTACTGGAGAGAAAGTTTCTTGATAATCAATCCCTTCATTTTGACTATAACCCTTGGCTACCAACCTAGCTTTGAACCTTTCCACTTCACCAGTAGCTTTATACTTTATCTTAACCCAATGAGGTTTTTTCCTTCAAGCAAGGACACTACCTCCCAAGTGTTATTTTGTTGTAATGCACTAACTTCTACCTTCATAGCCTCCACCCACCTAGGATCTTTGATGGCTTCATAATAACTTCTAGGTTCTGTGGATGCAGAAAAAACATCAACATAGGCTTGGTATTTGGTTGCCAAATGATCATTAGCAATATACTTAGACATAGGATAGGCTAATGCTTCATTCATACTCAAGGAAACAAAATCCTTTTAGCCAGGTAAGAGGATTTCTGTCTCTTCTAGACCTCTTAGTAACAGTGTCAGGTGCCACAAGGACCTCTATTTGTCTAGTTTTTTCTGACTGTGGACTTTGAACTTGATTTTGTGGTGCTGTAACTCCATGTGTCTCAACTACTTCAGGTATATCACCCATACCACAATTAGTATCAAATGGAACAAACAATCAGTTACATGACACACTAGTGTTGTTTTTTTAAAGGAAAGACATATTCCCTCAATATAACATCCATGTTGACAAACAACTTCTTTGTTTCTAAGTCATAAAGTATATACCTTTTCTGAGTCATTGAATACCCCATATGAACTGTCATTTTAGATCTTGGTTTTAGTTTGTCAAGTTCCTGCACTACCTTAGCATAGCATAGGCAACCAAAAATTCTTAAATGTGAGAGACATGGTTTCTTATTGTAAAACACCTCATAGGAAGATCTGTTTTGTAACCCTGAACTAGGTAGCCTATTGATTATGTGTACATCAGCTAACACACACAGACCCCAAAACCTGATAGGCATCTCAGGTCAATATTACTTAACTCTAATAAAACTAAGCTTCAATGAGGTTTTGAGCATCTCTTTTCCACCAGCCCCTTCAGTGTCATTCAGCCTCTATTTATAATACCAAATATGTATATACTACAGCCAGATCTTTAGATTATAAGTGGATCACAAAATCAGAACTTCACTTCCAATTTCACTAATCTTTGAATGAAATGTACCAACTTTTCATTACTTAAGCTCACAAAATATGACCTTCTCTATGACTCTTACCTGTTAGGAAAATTTTTATGATCATATACTAAAATCCAATACTCCAATTACTTCAAATTTTGAACTCCAATTCTATTATATCTTCTCTTAGACAATGTTATCTATACATGACTTTTTAACTTATAATTGGTATGTTCTAAAGAGTGGATATTTTCCAACATTTGACCCAAAAAAATAAAGCACTCGAAAAGTAACAAACTGAGACAAAAATTCAATTTCAGAG
>JAJONR010008430.1:0-11266 GCA_029582245.1 Solanum etuberosum | reverse complement strand
TGTGTATTAAAATAGACTGGGCCATATGCCACAGTAGACTCAATAGAACCCATCAGTGATTGTCTAAAATTAAGATTTCTAGCATCTCTTAAAGCAGCTAGAAAAGTTTCAGGTAACCCTTTAAGAGTTAAAGGTTTAAAAGCAATCTGTACCATGCCAATAATGCATAAAGTTATACTTTCCTCTATAAGAAGCAATATCTTGCTTATTTAATAAACAAATAGTTTGCTCTTCCGAATTAAGAGCTAAAGATTGTTCAGTTGTTTTTATCAACTGTTTTGTAGAGAATTTATCAAACCATCCGTAGTCATAAATGGTTTTTGTATCTACCTTAGGGATAGTCCATTTGTTTAACAAGTCGAGATCTTGAGGTATATCTACCTCTTCAAGTCTAGTACTCTTGGTACTAACTTCTCCAATATCCATTTCTTAAGTCACTGAGGATTATATCTATGTTGTATTCATAATATCTAAGTTAGTTTAACCTAAAGCATCCAGGCTCTGATACGATTTCTGACAGGATCTGCAAGACGGGCGGTAGTCCGCGCGGTCATCCAGATCTAGTTTGAAATAATTATCAAAAATCAAAATATACTAGATTTTTATTTAATGATGGCTGTATGGAACAAACTTTTACCTGAGCAAGGGGTTTATCAACCTTTTGACAATATTAATCTACTAGTTGTTCTAACAGTGATAAAGGATGCCCTCCATTCTATTTTTTTACGAGACTTACAACATCACTGCTCGCTAGATAGGCTTAACATTGTCAAAATTAGATTTACCAGCCTTCTCGAAACCAAGCCAAAATTATGATAAGAATATCGAACATTTTAATTAAGTCTGGATTCTTTACGAAGAACTGTTTTAGATTATTACTTATCCAGCATAGATATAAGATAATTAGCCGGACATAGTCACGGCTTAGGAGAAATTAAATAATTTTTTCAGAAAATTAAAATTTACCTTGTGTATGCTGGAGCCAAACCTTACAATCTTTATTTATCAAACAGAGTCTTTACAAAAGAAGGGGGGGTTTTGAGAGAGAGAGAAAATAAGCAGTTGCGTCTAAAAACATCGATATAAAAAATGATGAAATCCAAATAAGGGTTAAAAATATCATTCATGATTTTTTGAAATTCAGATGGGGCATTTTTCAAACCAAAAGGCATGACGTTCCATTCATATTTCCCAAAAGGAACGTTAAAAGCAGTTCTATATGTATGCTCTTTAAAAATCTGAATTTGCCAATAACCTGATTTTAAATCAAATTTTGAAAATATATTGGCATCATATAATCTTGATAATCAAAGATTCAGGATTACCAGGTTATACCTCAGAAAAGTTTAGTCGCAGATAACTCAGTCAAGCACATTGCAAGACGAATCTCAGTTCAAGATGGTGATAAAACAGAAATGATTAATAACTATCTTGAAAAAGTAAAACAAAATTTACTTAAAAATTTGTCTGAACTTGATAAATCAGATACGTCCATGAAAAGTGCTGCAAGTAACGATGATATTACCAAAGCACAGTCAGAAGAACCTATGCCAAATCTATCAGAAAGCGAATTGGCAAAAGTAGAAGATTTCTTACAATCCCTCAGAGATCAAGAGGAAGAGCTCAAGACAGTTGTCAAAGGCAAAGGAAAAATATAAGATTCCTTCTTATCTATAACAGTAGAAACACTGTATAAAGGACCCAGATAAGGGACCCCTTTTTATTCCTTATGTTTTTATTTAGCCTATATAATGGGCGTTTTGTTTTGTTTAAAGGCAGAGCGTTCTAGACGCAACTGCTGATTTTCTCTCTCTCTCAAAACCCCCCCTTCTTTGTAAAGACTCTGTTTGATAAATAAAGATTGTAAGATTTGGCTCCGGCATACAAAAGGTAATTTTTTATTTTTCTGAAATTACTGATTTCTCCTGAGTCGTGACTATGTCCGGCTAATTATCTTATATCTATGCTGGATAAGTAATAATCTAAAACAGTTCTTCGTAAAGAATCCAGACTTAATTAAAATGTTCGAGATTCTTATCATAATTTTGGCTTGGTTCCGAGAAGGCTGGTAAATCTAATTTTGACAATGTTAAGCCTATCTAGCGAGCAGTGATGTTGTAAGTCCCGTAAAAAATAGAATGAAGGGCAGCCTTTATCACTGTTAGAACAGCTAGTAGATTAATATTGTCAAAAGGTTGATAAACCCCTTGCTCAGGTAAAAGTTTGTTCCATACAGCCATCATTAAATAAAAATCTAGTATATTTTGATTTTTGATAATTATTTCGAACTAGATCTGGATGACCGTGATGGTACCAATCCTTTCTGAATCGTGACGGTACCAATCCTGGATGATAATTATTTCGAACTAGATCTGGATGACCGTGAGAATTATATCTATGCTCTATTCATAATATCTAAGTTAGTTTAACCTAAAGCATCCAGGCTCTGATACCATCTCTTCAGGACTTGCAAGACTGGCGGTAGTCCGCGCGGTCATCCAGATCTAGTTCGAAATAATTATCAAAAATCAAAATATACTAGATTTTTATTTAATGATGGTTGTATGGAACAAACTTTTACCTGAGCAAGGGGTTTATCAACCTTTTGACAATATTAATCTACTAGCTGTTCTAAGAGGAAAGTATAACTTTATGCATATTGGCATGGTTCAGATTGCTTTTAAACCTTTAACTCTTATAGGGTTACCTGAAACTTTTCTGGCTGCTTTAAGAGATGCTAGAAATCTTGATTTTAGACAATCACTGATGGGTTCTATTGATCTACTGTGGCATATGGCCCAGTCTATTTTAATACACAACCTAATCTTCAATTGTCTCTATCTGATATTAATATTCTTGATGCTTTAACATTAAATGTTAAGACTCATGGTTATAATTATGCTCCTGGTTCTGAGCTTATATGTCTTTCTTATAGAATCTACTTCAAGCTTTTGTCGACTCTTAATCCTAGATGTAAATTATATGATATATCTAATCAGACCATTCTGATGGAAACTAATTTCACAAAGTCCAAGGTCACTACAAGGAGACCTATTAGGTGGGAAGTAATTAATTTCCCAACTACTTGGACTTTAGATTCAGTTATATCTCCAAATCAGGTTACTAATAATATGACAAACAGTGATTATTCTCATATTTCTCAAACTCCAGATGGGAAGATTTGTATTCATTTTGAAGATAATTCTTATAAATCTCCTGTGTATAATAGACGTTCGTTCTCAGGACACAGGTCTGTACCGGCAATACAGTATATATCCCCTATTTCTCATGAAGCACCTGTTTATGGTCCAGCTAGAAATAGGGCTTTATCTCTTCATACTTTAAGTGATACTTTGAGTGAAAGATTGGTCGAAAGGGTTGAAATCAATCCCAAGACTAATATTGTTCAGGCGACTGAAAAATTGGAAGATATGGATCCAACCCAGTCTGAGATGGATTTTGATCTCAACCATACCAAATGTTGATTATGATGATACACCAAATTGATTTTAGTCCAGGTTCCCTGGCAAGAAAACATATTAGTGAAGAATTTCATCATAAAAAATGGAACCAGTTTAAAGAATGGTTTTTTGAGGCTTATAGCAAAAATGAGTTACATAATATTTCGCAAGAATTTTATGAAATTTGTGCATTACATAAGAAAATTATATATTTCGTTCCTTGGTTTATAACCACCTATTTACCTTTATATATTAAAGTGATTGAAAGAACTTTTAAAGATAGTAGTGGTACTATCACAAAAGCTATATATCCCCCTCAATCACCATTTATATTACCTAACAACACTGGACTAACTTTTTCAGCTTTTTAAAAATTTATAAAAAGTGATGTAGCCCAGATCACGATAAATGAAATTAATAATTTAATTGCTCAAAATAATTATTTGAGTCTTTATGTTAAGGTTTTAGGAGAACATATTAGCTCTCTTGATAAAAAACTCGATGAGTTGATAATTTTGATTAAAAATATGAACGATCTTTCTAAAAAGGATATTCCGTCAACGTCTGAAGTAAAAACTTCTAACATTCCTACGCATATACAGCGTCTGATTGATACTTCTGACTTTAAAGTATCCACTTATAGCAGTTTAGAAAGTCTCATTGATAAAAAGCTTTCTGGTTTATCAGCTAAACCCATGGGAATTGCTACAAATGATATTTCTGAAAGAAATGACACAGATAATGATTCCTCTCCATTTGAGGATTGGGGAGTAAATACTGTCATAGCAAGGGCGAAACATGATAGAAAGTCTGGACGAAGTCGTGGCAAAAGACATGAGAAATATGCCAGCCTTTCTTCCATGATGACCTATTATTACCCTCGACCTACTCCTCAAGATGTTTTGATCAAAGAACGAGATTGGAATCAAACAAACACCGCTTATAGTGGCAGCGAGGTTTACGAATGGAATCTCGATGGTTTGACAGAAAGACAAGTTTCTATTGTCGTACATCGCATGCTAGATAAATATGGAGTTCTTTACAATGTAGCTACTCCTTACCATCCGCAGTCTAGTGGGCAAGTTGAGGTGTCAAACAGAGAGATAAAGCAAATCCTTGCAAAGACTGTGAACACCAACAAAACAGATTGGTCAAGGAGGCTTGATGATGATCTATGGGCTTATCGCACCACATTCAAGACTCCTATAGGTATGTCCCCCTACCAACTTGTATATGGGAAGTCATGCCATTTGCCGGTAGAGCTAGAGCATAAGGCAATGTGGGAGCTGAAGATGTTGAATTTGTATTGGGGCACCTTATCGAGTCAAAGACTGAATGACATGAATGAGCTTGATGAGTTTCACCTAAAAGCATATGAAAGTTCAGCCCTGTACAAGGAGAAGATGAAGAAGTATCATGATCAAAAGATTGAAAAGCGTGAATTCGTTGTGGGTGATCTGGTACTTTTATTCAACTCAAGGTTGCGCTTGTTTCCTGGCAAGCTCAAGTCCAAGTGGACCGGGCCATTCAGAGTCGCGCAAGTATTTCCACATGGAGCGGTCAAGCTCGAGAACAAGGAGGGAACAAGATTCAAAGTGAACGGGCAGAGGATCAAGGTCTACTTGGGGAAATCTGAGAGTGTGCAAGAAGTGATCGAGGCCTACTATGTTGATGAAGTTTGAGTAATCAAGGTATCTGCGTCATGCCGCGACGTTAAATCAAGCGTTGCTTGGGAGGCAATCCAAGATGTACAATCTAGCCAACTATAGGTTTTTCTTTTCGATATAGGAGTTTTCTTCTTTTATTTTGATTTTTGTAGCTCTTTAGATAGGTGTTTTATTTTTGTATTAGTGTTGGCTAGATATAGAATAGGGTCCGTGTCTAAAAAGTGTCCAGAAAATGTAAAAATAAAGTCCTAAGGGTTGCTACGTGTGCAGGGACAAAAGGCAAAATCAGCAGAAAATAGTTGTGCAGTAGTCTTCAAACCCTATCGACGGTCTGTTGGTACATCCACGGATCGTGAATGGCGTCTGTAGACCCCAGGTAGTGTTCTCAAATTTTCTATGTGTCAGAGTGCCCTACGGATCAGACCTACGGTCCGTAGGTCAATTCACAGACCGTCGACGGGGTCTCGCAGGTCCAATCTAGGGTTCTGCCTGACCCGACCCGGACACCTTATAAATAAAAAAATGCTTTCAGTTTAAACTTCCCCCACTTCCATATTTTCCTCTCAACCATTTTTAAACCTTCCATATCCCTCTAATCACTCCTCATATCCCCATATCACTCCCCAAAATCATCTCACAAATCCCATAACTCCCTTCTTCTCTCTCAAATCAATCCCTACTTCCATTCTCCTTCCCCAACGATTCCACAGTCCGGGTTCGGTGTCGAAAGGCTATCAAAGGGTCACAGATTTCATTGCAACACACACTCATCATCGTTGATTACTTGTTAGGTAAACCAATTTCTCCCAAACTTTGAATTATTTCATTGTTTCATCTGAAATCACATCGATGAACTTGACCTCGGGTTGTTAATCTCTTGTTGAATGATGAATTGTAGTTAAAAACACCCTTGGTATAATGGTATGTGAGTGTGTAGTAAATTAAAACCAACTAAATCAAAGTAAAAGGTTTAATTAGATGTTTTGACTTAGGGTTCGTAGTTTTGGTCTATTAAAAAGTTGAATTATGATTAATCGGAACCCTAAGAATGATAAACTTCCATATATTGTGTTGAAATACATGATTAGATCTAGGTTGAATGAATGATTGTTGAAAATATCAGTTGTCTAAAAGTTCACAGTGTGATGCCTGGCACAAAACTGACCTACTAACCCCAGCCACAGACCGTAGGTAGGGGCCGTGGGTCAGTCGCACACAAAATTGTACAAGTGTGGAACCACGGTGTGGACTACGGTCCGTCATTTGATCAACGGACCGTTCTGCACATCCGTGGTTGCCATATCAAAGACCCAATTTTGGGTACTCTGACCTACGGAGGGGGACCCATGGACAATCGTTCGATCGACGGACCGTAGGTACCCACCGTGGGTCAACAGTTAGGCTACTGTCCCGAATTTTTTTGAGTTTTTGTTTGGGTTCGATTCTTGTTCTAAAAATTTTCCATGAGTCTTTGTGAATGGTTTTGGTACTAACTAAGCCTCCACAGGTACCATGGCCCCCAAGCAAGGTCCAACTTATGCCGCTAAGGGAAAGTCCAAATCCATCGCTCCTACGTGACATATGATCATTGAGGAGGACACTGATGACACAGAGTATATTCCACCTCCCACCAGGACCTCTCCCACTGCTTCCTGCACTACTCGAAACAAAGCCCAACAAGTGAGCTCTGACGTGGTCACTGCCCCCAGTCTGAGGAGGGGGCCACACCGATCGGATCATAGGCTAGCTAAGAGTCACATGCTGGCTTAGAGTCGCCATCCGGCTCCAGCTCTAGCGGCAGCACCACCTCTTTGTCTAATTCTGATAGCAAGGAAGATATTCCAGTACCCCCCCCCATCGCTCGTTCTGAGCCTCCAACGGTTGCTACGGATCCAAATAGGTGGTGTGTGGAGCGCCAATACCAGATATACACCGATGCTCGCATGCTGAATGAGCACGACAAGATGGCCAGATTAGTCACTGAGGAGCGTCGGGTTCTCACAGGTAGCCTTCACACCGCACCAGTCATCGAGGAACTTTTCCGGAGGCACAAATGTGAATGGATAGCACGGATCCCAGGGACCTACAACGAGGAGATAGTCCGGGAGTTCTATGCTTCCTATGCGGTCACCGTCAGAAATTCCATCTCAAAACGGACCAAGCCCATTGCTCAGCCTCCACTCGAGTCCACCTTAGTGCGAGGTTTCACGGTCGATATATTAGAGGTCAACTTTCGCAGGTTCATCTATGACCCAGACCACACTCTGCCCATCAATACAGCAGAGTTCGACTATAGGATGGGCATCAATCAGAGTGAGGCATTTCAGAGGAATGCCGAGCAGAGGGAATCCCTTGTGAGATGGCTGCCACGACATATTGCTACGAATGGACAGCGCGCTGAGTGGGTCTGGACTCCTAGCCTCGATATCAAGAAG
The DNA here is from genome assembly GCA_029582245.1 of Solanum etuberosum. NCBI lineage: Eukaryota > Viridiplantae > Streptophyta > Magnoliopsida > Solanales > Solanaceae > Solanum > Solanum etuberosum. The sequence goes on along the minus strand of JAJONR010008430.1, from coordinate 3,703 downwards.
GCTACACTGAGCTTCGCTGCGAAGTTATTCTGGTTGTTGGTTAGAAATAGACTTTCCCCGACTCAGGCGAACAACATGGTTACATGGGACAGGGCCATGATGCTTGCAGCCATGGTAGCGGGCTTGGAGATCAACTTTGCCCGCATATTGATAGCAGAGATCCATGAGAGGGCCTTTACGGCCACCAACACCTTTCCCTTCCCGTGTCTCATCTTCTAGCTCTGTAGGGATGCGTCTATTCTAGTGTGGCATTATGACCGGTTGCTTACTGCAACCAAGAATCTGGATATCGGTCTTATTCAGGATGATTCCAATTTAGCTGCACCTCGCAGGGAGCCACAGGTTGAGGTACCGCTGTTGGGTGATGATCTTACTACAGATGTGGAGCAGATGCAGGTTGATGACATTGCCCCTCCAGCCCCCACAGAAGATGCCCAGGCCCCTCCGTCTTCGGCCACTAGTCAGGCCCATAGCTCCTCTCGAGCCACTCCCCCTTCGGGGTCCACACTCGTTCCTCTAGCTCGACTTCAGAAGCTGGAGACACAGATGGCCACACTGCTGCAACATGTGAAGCCGTGGATGCAACACACTATTGTGGAGTCTGAGGCCAGGATGGAGCACATGATGGATCAAAATATTTAGGCCGTTCATAAGCACTTGGATGCTTTTGAGTTGCGAGTATTGGAGAGGCCAGCCCCGACCGTCGATGTGACCACCTTCCAGCAGGAATTAACGAGCCTTCGTGCTGATGTTGCTGCACTTCTAGCCCCCCAAGAGACTGAGACAGAATCATGCCCCGACAGCGGTGGAGGATGATGTGGTGATGACAACCTTATTCGGTGATACTATACCGCCACCAGCTTCTTCCCGTGCTGCTGGGAAGCGCCACCGCTCTGACTGTACTTCTGATAATGCTGAGGTACAGAGTTTAAGGAATAAGGAGCACCATCAGTTAGAGGAGGCCACGAAGGCGTCGTTACTGGATGAGGAGAGGAGACAACAGCGGGCCCGAGAGATATGTGTTGGCCCATCTGGCAGTGTGAGCACTACTGAGGGTTCTACCTATGTTGATGCGGGCGCTACTGATGGCGTCCCGAGTATTGATCCAGCGAACTCTGGGAAACCAAACCCACCCGCTTCTTGAGACGTCTTCGGTGCATTTGTGCCATTGGTTTTCTTCACCTTCACCCTATGCTTTATTTTTGTTTTTTGTGCATTGAGGGCAATTGCACCTTATTTTGTTGGGGGTGGGGTAAATGGATTGGAGTGTTAGGGTGAAGTCTGAGTAACCCAACTCATAATCCTCCTTTGGGGTTTTCTTGCCTGTGTTCATTTCCCCCAAAGGACTGTTTACTTTTATGTTGAACCTACATGTTTAGGATTGTTTGTGTAGAAGTAAGTAGAAGAATGAAAAGCATGATGGCATAAAGAGCATGAAATTGATACCCACCCAAAACTTTGAAATGTGCTAGATCTATAATCTTGATGAGTTGAATATGTTGGATCTTAACATGACATGATAAGGAACCAGTTTGACCTCATGACTTAAGCTACAACTTGAACTGGGTAATCTAATAATCTGATAATGAAACAATGTGCCAAGTGTGTATGAGAAAAGTTTGAATGTTCATACAGTGTGTGCCAATCTAGAACTTGCCCTGTTGGTCCTGCTAAGATAATCTAGGCTAGAAGCTAGGAAATGATCATAGGCCCTTGTTCAAATAAGTCCACTATTGCCTAAAATGATCCAACTAAATGAAATAAATGTTCCCCTTGATCCAATTGTTTGAGCCTAAAATAGACCACTTCTTTCAATACACCTAACTCACCTTCCCTAAAATAATTGTTTTGGCCCTGGTCCCTCCTTGGACATGTGCACCTTGACTTAGGCCAAAAGCGTAAGTTGAGGGTTGCTAATTCAAAAAGTTACCTTGATCTTGGCCCTGATCCGACATCGGATATCGTGCACCTCAACTCTTGCAAAATACATAAGTTGAGGGTGGCTGTGAAAAAAAAGGAAACCGAAAGAAAAAGGGTATGAAAAGAGTTTTGTGTTGAAGAGAGAAAAAGAAAAGAAAATATAGAAAAAGATGTGACTTTGTTCAAAAGATGAATGACAAAAGTGCTGAAAGAAACAAAGAAAAATGAAGTAAAAAAAAAGAAGAAAAGTAGAAAAATATGAGCTATAAAGTCAAAGGTCACATCTGTGATAAAAAGATGTCAAGAATTAGTTGAGAAAAGAGGTAAAAAAGCAAATGTAATGACAAGGATGGCAGAAAGTCACTAAAAATTACCCAAATATATCCTACCTGACCCTGAGCCTACGTTATAAGCTAAGAAAGTCCTATAGTAATCCTAGTGAGTAGTTTGGATAGTCTTGCAGTGAAAATAAGGGCAAGCCTATGGTATTGAGCACTAACTGTACTTGAAGTCACTTCTGAGCGTGAGTGTTGAATGAATCCTAAAACTTAAAATTCATATCTATTGTGTGAAAAAGGATTTCGTTTGAAGTGAGGGCACTAGTTACATTGCTGGAGAGTTGGTAACTTGGTGATTGTGAAAAGTGTATGTTGTGGTGTCTATTGGTCGATCTATGTCATGTCATGATCCGCATGAGTTATCTTATTGAGTCTAGACGAAATGGTTTGCACTAAGTGAGGGATGTGATTGAGATTTCCATGTGATTGCTTGAGTTTGTATGTTTGCTTCTACACAAGTGTCGTTTAGAGTTTTAGTGTGTCGCTTGAGGATAACCAACAATTTTAAGTTGGGGTGTTGATATACCATGAATTTACAGTATTTTCGATACGTTTCGCTTAGAGTTTGTGTGTGTCTTGGGATATTTTGTGTTAGAATTAATGTTTTGTGTCTAATAAATGCATGAAGTAAGCTTGGAATGTAGTTGATGGAGATGAGAGCTGAAATTATGCAGAAGGAGCCATCCACGGAATGATCCACGGAACGTCGTTGGGCAGGCGTAGATGGAGCATCAGGGAATTCTGACTAAGTGTGGAACTACGAAGCAACTGACGGACCGTAGGTCGACCCACGGGCCATCTTACACATCCTTCGATGGATTCAGAGAGTTGTAGTTCCAGTACCTGATGAAATATCCCAAGTGTGGAGCCACGGAAGGGGACCTACGGACCGTAGGTCGACCCACGGGTTGAATCGTTACCTGAAGCCGCGTTCCAGACAACTGATTTCCTTATTTCGTTCCCTTTTTATTTAGGACTTATTTTCTAGAAATAGGAGTTATAAACCTCGTTTTTGGGGTTAGACATTGTTGTTTACTACTAAGTCTTGTTCTTGGAGAATTAATTTGCAAACTTTAAGCAATTAACTTTCCGATTTTCATTTTATTCGATTTTATCTTTGAAATTCAATTGAAGATTTTGGGTTTCATCAATTCTTCTTGTAAGTTCATGAATTCTTTTTACCCAATTATGAATTGTGTTCTTTCAAGCATGAGTAGCTAAATCCACAACTAGGGTTGTGGGAACCATGAGCAATTAACAACGTATGAATAATAATTAAGTAATTCTTGAATAGTGTTTATGCATGTATTGTTAATTCTTTTGCTTAGAAGTCTTTTTAACGGTGGCCAACGTTAGAACTCGCCTCGTTTCTACTTGCCGGACCAAGGAGGTAGTTAATGAGAAAAGAATTAACAACAGAGATTTAGTGGATGCTATCTAATAGT
>JAJONR010008428.1:0-10881 GCA_029582245.1 Solanum etuberosum | reverse complement strand
TAAACCTTAAAAAAACCCTACACTAAACCCCAAACCCCTAAAAACCCTAAACCTAAAACCCTAAGCCCTAAATCTTAAGAAACCCTAAGCCCTTAGAAACCCTCAATATTAAAAACCCTAAAAAACTTTAAACCTCAAAAACTCTAAAAAACCCTAAACCTAAAACCCCCCCCCCCAAAAAAAAACCTTATGCGCTAAACCCTAACCCTAAAAAAACCCTAAAACCTAAACTCTAACAAACCGTAAAAAATCTTTAAATACCCTAAACCAAAAATATCCCTAAAAAACCCAAAGAAATCATAAACCCTAAGAAACCCTTAACCCTAAAAAACCCTAAGAAACCCTAAATCCTAAAAACCCATAAAAAAACCTAAAAAAAAAACCTAAACCTAAGAAACCTTAAACCCTAAACCATAAAAAATCCTAAACCATAAATAACCCTAGACCTAAAACCCTAAACCCTAAGAAACCCAAAACCCTAAACCATAAAAAACCCTAAACACTAGGAAAACCTAAACCCTAAAAAACACTACCAAACCTAAAAGAAATACTAAGAAACCTTAAACGCTTAACGCTAAACCCTAAAAAACCCTAAACCCTAATCCTTAGGGCCTAAATCCTAAACCCTAAGCCCTAAGAAATCCTAAGCAAAACTAAACCCTAAACCCTAAGAAACTCTAAACCTTAATTCCATACAAACCCTAAGCTCTAAGAAACCCTAATACCCTACAACCTAAATCCTAAAAAATCCTAAACCCTAAACCATCAGAAACCCAATACCTAAGATACCCTACACCCTAAGAAACCCTAAAAACCTTTAAAAACTCTAAACCTTAAAAAAAAACCTTTAAAACCCCTAAAAAACCATTAAAAACCTAAAAAACACTAAGCCCTACACTCTAATTTACCCAAAAAATCATTAAAAACACTCTAAAACCCTAAGAAACCCTATGAAACCCTAAACCCTAAATCATATGAATCCCCTTAACCCTAAAAAAACCAAAACCCAAAAAAATACAAAGAAACCCTAAAAAACCCTTAAAACACTAAACCTAAGAAACCCTAAACCCTAACATTTAAACCCTAAAATCTAAACCCTAAGAAACTCTAAACTCTAAACCATAAACCCTTAAGAAACCATAAGCCCTAAACCCAAACCCTAAAAAACCCCAACCCCTAAACCCTAAGAGACACTAAACATTAAACCCAAAATAACACTAAGAAACACTAATCCCTAGAAAACACCAAAGAATCATTAAACACTCCAAACGTAAAAAAAACCCTTAAAAACCTTAAACCTAACAAAATTTAAAAAATACCCTAAACCCTAAATTGTATACCCTAAAAGACCCAAAAAACCATAAGAAACCTTAAATGCTAAACACTAAACCCTAAGAAACCCTAAAACCTAAACCTTCGGTTCTAAATCCTAAACCCTAAGCCCAAACAAAGCCTAAACCCTAGGAAACCCTAAACCCTAAGAAAACCAAAACCCCAAAAAAACCTAAGCTCTAAACACTAAAAATGATAAAAAAAAACCTTAAGCCCTAAACCCTAAGAAACCCTAAACCCGAAAAAATCCTTAAAAAAACCTTAAAAAACCTAAACCTAAAAAACCCTAAGCCTAAACCCTAAATCCTGAAAAAACCCTAACCCTAAAAACATTAAAAAAACCCTAAGAATTCCTAAACCCTAAACCCTTAAAAACATTTAAAAACCCCTAATAATCCCTAAACCCTATACCATAAGAAGCCCTAACCCTAAGAAATCCTAATACCCTAAAACCTAAACGCTAAGAAATCCTAAACCCTAAGCCTTAAGAAACCCTAATACCCTAAACCCTATGAAACCTTAAAAACTCGTTAAAAACTCTAAACCTAAAAACTCTAAAAAAAAACTTTAGAAACCTAAAAAAACCTAAAAAAACCTAAAAAAAACTAAAAAAACACTAAGCCCTACACCATAATTTACCCTAAAAATCATTTTAAAAATCCTAAATCCTAAGAAACCCTAAATGCTAAACCCTAAACACTAAGAAACCCAAAACCCTAAAAACCCTAAACATAAAGAAAACCTAAATCCTTAAAAAGCCTTTGAAAACACTAAACCTAAAAGAAACCCTAAAAAACCCTTAAAAACCCTAACTCCTAAAAAACCCTAAATCTAAATCCCTAAGCCCAAAGAACCCCTAAACCGTAAAAACCCATAAAAATCCTTTAAAAAAACCTTTAAAAAACCTAAACCTAAAAAAACTCTAAATCTATAAAAACCCTAGAAAAACTTAAGCTCTAAACCCGAAACCCTAAAAACTCTTAAACAAAAAACCTAAACCTAAAACCATAAACCCAAAGAAACCCTAAATACTAAACCCTAAACCAGAAACCCTAAAAAACCTTAAAACCCTAAAAATATATTTTAAAATCCTAAAATAACCCATTTTCCTAAATCATAAACCCTAAAAAACCCTAAACCCTAAAAACCCTAAATCTAAAACCCTAAGCCCTAAGAACCTCCAAACCACAAAAAACAATAAAAATTCTTAAAAAAACTCTAAACCTAAAAATACCCTAGAAAAACTTAAGCCATAGACCCTAAAAGCCCTTAAGCAAAAAACCTAAAACCCTAAACCCTAAAAAACCCTAAACCCTTGACCATAAGAAACCCTAAATCCTAAACCCTAAAAATCCCTAAACCTAAAGCCCTAAATAACAAAAGCTAAATAACCCTTAACCCTAAAAAACCCTCAGTCCTAGACTCTAAGAAACCCTAATACCTTACAAAACCCTCAGACCTAAACCCTAAGATATCCTAATTCATAAACACAAAGATAGCCTTAACCCTAAAAAACCATAAAAAATCTTTTACAAAACCCTAAAAACCTCTAAGCCATAAAACCTAAATATCCCTAAAGAACCCTAAATTCAAAACCCTAAAAAACCCTAAGAATCCCTAAGCCCTAAAAAATCCTTAAAAAACATTTAACAAACCCTAAGAATCCCTAAATCCTAAACCCTAAACCATAAAAAACCCTAAACCCTAAACCCTAAAACCTAAAAAACCCTAAACGTAAAGCCCTAAACACTAAATCCTAATAAACCCTTAACCCTAAAAACCCATAAAACAAAATCTTTTACAAAACCCTAAAAAAATCCTAAACCTAAAAACCCTAAAAAACTCTAAGCCCTAAACCGTAAATATCTCTAAAAGACCCCTAAATTCTAAACCCTAAACCCTAAATTCTAAACCCTAAACCCTAAATTCTAAACCCTAAAAAATCCTAAAAACCCTAGGAATCCCTAAACCGTAAAAAACCCTTCAAAACATTTAAAAAAATCCTAAGAATCCCTAAACCATAAAAAACCCTAAACCCTAAATTATAAATCTTAATGTTTAAACCCAAAACACTAAACCCAAAACCGTAAAACCTAAGAAACCATAAACCCTAAACCCTAAGAAACACTATACCCTAAACATAGGGCAAAACCCTAAACCCCAAGCCTTATGAAATACTAAGAAACCCAAAACCCTAAGAAACCCTGAACTCTAAGAAAACCTAAACACTAAAAAAATCTTTAAAAACACTAAAAAAAACCCTAAAAAAATCATTAAAAACCCTAACCCCTAAAAAAAGATAAATCTAAAACCCTAAACCCAAAGAAACCCTAAGCCCTAAGAACCCCTAAATAATAAAAAACCATGAAAATCCTAAAAAAACCCTATAAAACCCCTAAACCTAAAAAAACTCTAAACCTAAAAAAATCAAAGAAAAACTTCAGCCCTAAACTCTAAACCCTAAAAGCCCTTAAATAAAAAACCTAAATCTAAAACCCTAAACCCTAAGAAACCCAAAATGCTAAACCCTATACCCAAAGAAACCCTAAACCTTAGGGCTAAACCCTAAGAAATAAAAAAAACCCTATAAAACTTTAAAAACCCTAAACCTTAAAAACTCTAAACCCTAAAAAACCCTATAAAAACCCTATAAAAACCCTAATCCCTAAGAACCCCTAAATCATAAAAACCCATAAAAATCCTAAAAAACCTTTAAGAACCCTAAACCTAAAATACCCTAAAAAAACCCTATAAATCCCTTTAAAACACTAAACCCTAGAGAAACCATAAACTTACAACTCCATGCCCTAAATCCTAAGAAACCCTAAACCTTAAGAAACCCAAAATCCTAAAGAACCCTAGGAAACCCTAAAAACCTTTAAAAACCTTAATCCTAAAAAACCCTAAACCTAAAAAACACTAAAAACCCTAAATCCTAAAAACCCTAATCCTAAAAATCAAAACCCTAAGAAACCCTAAACAATAAATCCTAAACCCTAAGAAACCCTAAACCTTAAACCCTATACCTTAGAGCCTAAATCATAAACCCTAAATTTTAGGCCTAAACCCTAAATATTAAGAAACCCTAAAAAACCCTTAAAACCCCTTAAAACCTTTTAAAACCATAAACCTAATAAACCCTTAAAAAAATCATAAGCCCTAAACTCTAAACACTAAAAAACTCAAAAAAATCCTTAAACCTAAAACCCTAAACCCTAACATACGCTAAGAAACCCTAAGAAACACTAAATCGTAAACCCTAAGAAACGCTAAACCTTAAACCCTTATAAACCCTAAGCTCTAAGGAATCCTAAACCCTAAACCCTATACCTAAGAAACCCTAATACCCAAAAACCTAAGAAATCCTAAACCCTAAACCCTAAGAAACCCTATACCTAAGAAACCCTAATACCCTAAACCCTAAAAACCTTTAAACACTCTAAACCTAAAAACTCTAAAAACAAACCCTTCAGAACCTTTAAAAACCTTAAACCTAAAAAATATTAAGCCCTACACCATAATTTACCCTAAAAATCATTTAAAAACGCCTAAACCCTAGGAAACCCTAAACCCTAAATCATAAGAATCCCCTAAACCCTAAGAAACCCTAAACCCTAAAAAACACTAAAAAACCCTAGACCCTAAAAAACATAAAAAAAACTTAAAACCCCTAAACCTAAGAAACCCTAAACCATAAACTCTAAACCCTAAACCCTAAACCCTAAGAAACTCTAAACTGTAAACCCTTAAAAAACCATAATCCCTAAACCCAAACCCTAAGAAACCCCAAACCCTAAACCCGAAAAAAATACTAAGAAACCCTAAACCTTAAAAAACACCAAAAAATCTTTAAAAACTCTAAACCTAAAAAACCCATAAGAAATTCTAAACCTAACAAATCAAAAATAACAACCTAAACCCTAAACCCTAGAAACCCTACACCCTAAAAGACCCAAAAAAAACCCAAAGAAACCTTAAACGCTAAACTCCAAACCCTAAGAAACCCTAAGCCCTAAACCCTAAATCCTAAGCCATAGGTTTTAAATTCTATACCCTAAACCCTAAGAAAGCCTCAACCCTAGGAAACCCTAAACCATAAGAAACCCTAAACCCTAAAAAAACCTAAGCCTAAAAAACCCAAAAAAACCCTAAGCCCTACACCCTAAAAATGATAAAAAAAAGACCTAAGTCCTAAACCCTAAGAAACCCTAAACCCTGTACATTATAGAATCCTAAAAAACCCTAAACCCTAAACCCTAAGAAACCCTAAACCAAAAACCAAAAATCATAAACCCAAAACCCTAAACCCTTATAATCCTAAACCTAAAGCCCTAAACACTAAACCCTAAGAAACCCTAAACCCTAAAAAATTCTCAGCCCTAAACACAAAGAAACCCTAAAAAACACTAAGCCCTAAACCCTAAATATCCCTGAAAACCCCTAAACTCTAAAGCCTAAACCCTTAACCCTATAAAAACCCTAAGAATCCCAAAACCCTAAACCCTAAAAAATCCTTTAAAACATTTTTAAAAAAACTCTAAGAATCCCTATACCCTAAATTTTGAATCTTAAGGCCTAAACCCTAAACCCTAAACCCTAAGCCCTAAAACCCTAAGAAACACTGAACCCTAACCCCTAAGAAACCATAAATCCTAAACCCCAAGAAACAATAAACCCTAAACCCCAAGCCTTATGAAACACTAAGAAACCAAAACCCTAAGAAACCCTAAATCCTAAGAAAACCTAAACCCTAAAAAACCTTTAAAAACCCTAAACCAAAAAAACCCTTAAAAACCCTAAACTCTAAAAAATACCCTATATCTAAAACCCCAAGCACTAAACTCTAAGAATCCCTAAGCTCTAAGAACCCCTAAACCGTAAAAACCCATAAAAATCTATAAAAACCTTAAAAAACCGTAAACCAAAAAAAACTCTAAACGTTAAAAAACCCTCGAAAAACTTAGAATCTAAACCCTAAAAACCCTTCAATAAAAACCTTAAACCTAAAACCCTAAACCCTAAGAAACCTTTACCGCTAAACCCTATACCCTAAGAAACTCTAAACCCTAAAAAACCCTAAACCCTAAAATTCTAAACCTTAATCGCTTAGAAACCCTAAACCCTAACAAACCCTAATACCTAAAACCCCATAAACCCTAAAAAAACCCTTAAAATACCCTAAACCTAAATAACCCTAAAAACACTAAAAAAAACTTTTAAAACCCTAAAAAACCCCAATGCCCTAAACCCTATACCCTAAAAAAAAATCTAAAAACCCCTAAATCTAAAACACTAAGAAATCCTAAGACTTAAGAACCCATAAACCATAAAAAACAATAAAAAAAATCCTAGGAAATCTTAGAAAACCCTAAACCTAAAAAACCCTGAAAAAACTCTAAACCTAAAAATACCCTAGAAAAACAAAAGCCATAAACCCTAAATCCTAAACGCTAAACCATATACCCTAAGAAACACTAAGCCCTTAACCCTAAACCTTAGGGCTAAACTCTAAACCCTAAGAAATCCTCAACCCTAAGAAAACTTAAACCCTAAAAAACCCAATTTTTTTTTATAAACCCTAAACCTAAAAAACCCTAAATCCTAAAAAAAACCCTAAATCTAAAACCCTAAGCCCTAAGAACCCCTAAAACGTAAAAAACATATAAATACTACAAAAAACCTTTTAAAACCCTAAACCTAAAAAAACCCTAGAAAGCCTTAAGCCCTGAATCCTAAACCCTAAAAACCCTTAAAGAAAAAACCTAAACCTAAAACCCTAAACCCTATGAAACCCTAAATGCTAAACCCTATGAAACCCTAAACGCTAAACCCTATACCCTAAGAAACCCTAAACCCTAAAAAAAAACCTAATGTCCTAAACTCTAAACCGTAAAGAACCCTATATCTAAAATCCTAAGCCCTAAACACTAAGAAATCCTAAGCCCTAAGAACTCCTAAACCGTAAGAAACCATAAAAAATCCTAAAAACCTTTAAAAATCCTAAAAAAACACTAAACCTAAAAATACCCTAGAAAAACTTGAGCCATAAACCCTAAACCCTAAAAACCCTTAAACAAAAAACCTAAAACCATAAACCCTAAGAAACCCTAACCGCTAAACCCTATACCCTTAGAAATACTAAACATTTAACCCTAAACCCGAAGAAATGTAAAGCTTAAGAAAACCTAAATCCTAAAAAACCCTAAAAAACCTTTAAAAACCGCTAAACCCTAAACCTTTAAAATCCTAAACCCTAAATCTAAAACCCTAAGCCCTAAGAACCCCTAAACCATAAAAAACCATAAAAATCCTAAAATACCTTTAAAAACTCTAAACCTAAAAAAACTCTAAACCTAAATATAACCCTAAACCCTAAAAACTCTTAAACAAAAAACCTAAACCTAAAATCCTAAACGCTAAATCCTATACCCTAAGAAACCCTAAACGCTAAATCCTATACCCTAAGAAACTCTAAACCTTAGGCTAAACCCTACACCCTAAACCCCAAGCCTTATGAAACACTAAGAAACCCTAAACCCTAAGAAACCCTAAACCTTAAGAAAACCTAAATCTTAAAAGACCCTAAAAAGCATTAAAACTCTAAACCTAAAATACCTTAAAACCCTAAAAAAACCTTCAAACCCCTAAACCCTAAAAAACCCTAAACTTAAGACCCTATGCCCTAAATCATAAAAAAACCTAAACCCTAAGAAATCCTAAACCTTAAGAAACCCAAAACCCTAAGAAACCCTAAAAAACCCTAATAATAAAAACCCTAAACCTAAATAAGACTGAAAAAATCATAAACCCTAAAAAAACCCTAAACATGAAACCCTAAACAATAAGAAACCCTAAACAATAATCCTAAACCCTAAGAAATCCTAAACCTTAAACCCTATACATTAGGGCCTAAACCCTAAACCCTAAATCTTAGGCATAATCCCTAAACATAAAGAAACCCTAAAAAACCCTTAAAACCCCTAAAAACCTTTTAAAACCCTAAAAAAACCATAAGCCCTAAACCCTAAACCCTAAAAAACTCAAAAAAACCCTAAACCTAAAACCCTAAGCCCTAAACACTAAAACCAAAGAAACGCTAAACCTAACATTCGTTGAGAAACCTTAAAAACTCTAATCCTAAGAACCATTTTAATAAAACCCTAAACCTAAAAAACCCTAAGTCCTAAACCCTAAACGCTAAACCTTAGGTCATAAACCCTAAACCCAAAACCCAAAACCCAAAATCCTAAACCCTAAAACCTACGAAACACTAAAGCCCGATACCCTAAGCCCTAAGAAACCCTAAACCCTAAACCTTAAGAAAACCTAAACCCTAAGAAAACCTAAATGGTAAGAAATCCTAAACCCTAAGACCTAAAAACCCAAAAAAATGATAAAAATCCCTAAACCTAAGAAAACCCTAAAGATAACCCTTAAAAAACCTTTAAAACCCTAAACCTAAAAAATCCTAAAAACAAACCCTAAACCCTAAAAACCCTTAAAACCATGAACCTAGAAACCTAAGCCCTAAGAAACCCTAAACCTTAAACCCTGAACCCTAAGAAACCCTAAACCTAAAGCCTAAGACACCATCAAAACAACTCTAAGAATCCCTAAACCCTAAAAATCCTAAACCCTAAACCTTAAGGCCTAAACTCTAGCTAACCCTAAGAAACCCTAAACACTAAACCCTTAGAAACCCTAAACCCTAAGAAACACCAAACCCTTAACACTAAGAAATCTAAATCCTAAAAAACCTTTAAAACCCCTAAACCCTAAGAAAAAACCCCTAGAAAACCCTAAAAAATCTCTAAAACACTCTTCAAAAATCCTAAACTTAAAAAACCCTAAATCCTAAAATTCTAAACGTTAATCGCTAACAAACCCTAAAACATAAAGCCTAAACTCTAATAAACCCTAAGCCCTAAAAACCCATAAACCCCAGAAAATCCCTAAACATAAAAAAAAAAAACCACCAAAACCACTAAAAAAAACCTTTAAAACCCCAAAAATCCTAATGCCCTAAACATTAAACACAAAAAAAAACCCTAAAAAACCCTTAATCTAAGACCCTAAACCCTAAGAAACCCTGAGCCCTAAGAACCCCTAAACCGTAAAAAACCATAAAAAAATCCTAAAAACCTTCTGTGTCGGAGGAGGCTGGCGTTGAAAGATATTTGCATTTAAGTCGCATCTATTCAGAGGTGAAGGATGTGCACCCTATTTATTCCACGTTGAGACGGAGGAGGCTTTCGTTGAAAGGTAGTTCCATTTAAGTTGCATCTATTCGTAAGTGAAGGATGTGCACCCTATCTATTCCACGCTGAACTCAATGGAGGCTGGCGTTGAATGATATTCATATTCTATTACTGGAAATGGTAGTGTTCACATATATCCTATCGATGGATTCACATATGTCCTACCGATGGACATGCATTTATTTTGCCCAAAATGCTACTGATGGATCATTCTCATACGTCTTACCGAAGGACATGCATCTATTTTGCCCAAAATCCTACAGATGGATCATTCTCATATGTCCTACTGATGGACATGCATTTATTTTTCCCAAAATCCTACCGATGGATCATTATCATACGTCCTACCGATGGACATGCTCTTATTTTTCCCAAAATCCTAATGATGGATCATCTTCATCCGTCTTACAGATGGACATACATTCAGATCCTACTGATGTATCATCTTCATTCGTCCTACCTATGGACATACATTCAGATCCTACCGATGGATCATCTTGATACATCCTACTGATGGACATACATTCAGATCCTATCGATGGATCATTTTAATTCATTCTAACGAAGGACATGTATTTATATCCTACCTATGGATCATCTTTATTCACCCTATCGATGGCCATATATTTATATCCTACCGATGAAGGATCTTCATTGGTCGTATCGTAAGGGATGCTACCTTTTTCATTAATTTTATCTCTACTAATGAGTTTTATCTTTGTATCTTCGAGAACATCGATGAAGATGCCTTCTCAATTGAGCCACAAGTGCGAACTACTTCTACAAGGACGTAACACAGCGTGGAACCTTTTGGAGGCAAGTCCAGGATCGACTTCAACCACATTCCAACCACACTTTATATGAATGTCATTGTCACGACCCGAGCCTACACCCTGGACGTGGCCGGCACTCGAAAACCATTGCTGGTCCCGAAGCGAACCCTCATCCTGGCTGACTACAAGCGGAAGACTAACTCAAGCATACAAAAGCTTAAAAACTGAATAAAAAGAATATATTCAACTCGCCATAAAATAGGCAACTTAAATCTTTAAAACATTTAACAAAATAAATGAATAGACTTCTGAAACTCTACTGTCTATCTATGAAGCCTCTAAATGACGAAGATGGAAGTCGGGACAAGACCCACGACATCCTAACAACTGATATAACTGAAAGTAAAAGTGGAACCCTCTGGAAGCAAGGAGGCTCACCATAGCTAACTCAAACTCCATGTGGTATCAACGAAGCTCCTGTTGATGACCCTGAATGCCTGTATCTGCATCATGAAACG
>JAJONR010008425.1:0-11919 GCA_029582245.1 Solanum etuberosum | reverse complement strand
CATTCTTTCTCTTCGACAATTATCATTCTATAATACAAGAGCATGTTGTTGTTACCTTCTCGGTCTGCAAGGAAAATTGTTCAGTGATCTATCAACTCAAAATCTTCTTTTCTTCAATCTGGAGCCATCAAATTCTTCTCCATACCTTGGTCTGAGATTACCACCTTCTTGCTCTTTGACATTTCTCATTTGCCTAGGTCCTTCTTGCCTCTCGCCATACTTCCTTCTTTCGCAACTGTGAAGCTCAGGAAATCTACCATCAAAGTACCCAACATCATCAGCCCTCTCCTGATGATCTAAATTCTCAACTCTCGGCCTATTGGTTCTAGTAAATACCTGATCAGGTGGACTTCTTCTGCTAGAAAGAGACCTCAGATGCCCGCACTCCTGTACATCATCCACATCCCTCATATCATTTAGATGACGAGCAGTATAATATGGAGGGTCACGCCTTTGAGGGGCTATTGCTTCTTCAGTAAAATAAGTTCGTGAAGAAGACCTCATTCTATCTTCCCTGTACATAACTGGAGACCTGTGCTGAGATAAATCTTGACGACCATTCAACCCTTCCGTCAATCTCCTCGGAGGAAGAGACCAAGTACTGGATGTAACAGGAGATTTTGACCACATTTGAGGGAAACCACTTCTTTGCATCGCATCATTTAATAGATTCCTCCTCCTATTACTAGCAAAGGCACCACCATCTAGTCTACTATCATACTCATTACGTTCATTTGTAGATTTCCAAACCATAGTTGTACGTCCACGGCCCCAGCTCCTCCATCTTCCAGGCATGAAATTCCCCCTTAAGCTACCAAATGAACGGTCCTGAAACCTATCTCGGAAAAATTTAGGACCATAACCATAGATTTCATCGCTGGAGAAATCACAGTAATAAAAAGTCAAGAGTTGAGCAGCAATATAAAAAGATTACAAATCAAACAGAGCAATTAAAAGAAAAATCATCTATTCCTTCGTAGATGGAATTTCTCCTCCTCCAAATAAGAATACCTCTCTCTTCCACTTCTTGAAGACAACCACCTACCAGCGCCAATAGGCCTCTGCTCATCATCACCGGTTGTTTCCTCTTTATCTAATAATGGACTTTGCAGGTTAATGTCTTTATGAAGAATTTTTTCAGCTTTCTCATCACTGCCTTCCACATGGTCATCATAAGACTTATTTTTTCTTGAATCCATTTCCTCAGCCATTGGGTCTTCTGCAATTGACTGCATCAACAATTCTCGGATCTCACCATCTTCATATATGTCATCCTCTCTGACACAGCCCACATTATCCTCGAATGTTCCACTTGGATGAACCGCTTCTTCTACAGGTTCTGACTTTGACTGCAGTACTGAGGAGTCAAACCCTCGTAAAGTACCACCAAGACTAACACGAAGCACATTTGTAGACTTGTGTCGTATGGAAGGATGTATTGATGCGATGGGAAAATTAAATTCCTGCTCACTAGCTCCAACAACTAGCTTCTCTTTATCACCATTAGAACCAATAACAGAAGCAAAACTAGTAGGCGGCTTTTGTCTAGTGAACTAGATTTCTTACAAAACAAATCAACTTGACTCGCATCTTGAGAAGGAACATCATCACCAGAATCCTCCCATGAATCCATGGGAATATTCAGATCCCAGTTAAATTTATTAGTGCGTGCAATATCATCAACATCATTGTTATTCAAAGACGAATAAAGCAAAGGAGGATTTACAGTTCCACGCATCAGACAACTCTGCTTAGTATTTGAATCAACCAAAGAAGAAACATAAAGTTTATTTGGGCCTAATGACCGTTCAACGTGCCCTGAATCGACAGGAAGTTCAATTTCCCCTTGTTTGGAAACAACTTCCTTCTTGACAGAAACTTTTGTCGTACCTATAGCTTTCTTGCCGGCTAATTTTTCAGCCAATGCTGGTTTCACTAGATCGTCAACATTTCTTGAAGGATGGATTGGTGCATGAGGATAGAGCACAGAGTACTACCTCTTCCTAATAGGAAGACAAGACAAAGAGTAAATAGACTGCCGGGAAAGAACTCTAGGCTGCAAATACATGATGAAATAGAGTAGTATTAAAAAACAAACAAAGTAGTACACACTTAGACCAATTTTCAACACCAAATAAGAAATCATATTGAGACTTCTTCATTCCCTGAAACTGGCATGATTCCCGAATAAGCTAAAGCTTTTCTTTTCATCTCGGGATGATATCAATAAAGTACTAACAAGTCGTAGAACACAACTCAAATACAAGATCACACTCCTCTAGTAGCACCCTGCAACCAGATATGCGAATATATCAATACAATACGAAAGAGGAGAAACATAACATTCATACTCGCAAGAAAAAAATATAAAAGATTTTAAAAAAAAATATTCTATATAACAATGTAGTAAAATACAATGGCTAATGGATACCAATCATCCAGAGAAAAACAAATCAAACAAACTAATCTTGATCTAAATTACTGGAAAATTGAGAAAATCATCAGAATTCTGCAAAATAGATAGAAAAATTCTACCATTACCAGTAAACTCATCTAGGTTCGGATTGAGGCATAGTTGATTTATTGATTGAACATATATAGATTCTATATTAGTTAACAACAAAACTAATATTTCTCACTCATCAGATCCTATATCAGATAAAAATACAAATATTCAAGAACAAAAAACAAAATTTTAACCCAAAAAAAACATCAAAAAATCCCCAAATAGAAAGGAACAATTAAATAGCACACAGATATATATATGAAGGAAACAAATGAGAACCTTTTTCTCTATTCTTAGACAACAAAAAGGGGAGAAGAGACTTTACTTGAATTTTGTTTGATGTTCCCTTTTAGTATATTGTCAAATAATTGTTCTTATCTTATATATAAATCCTAGTTAGGGTTTGTAGAGAATCTTAAAGATATTCTTACCAAATTTATCATTGAACATTAATTAATTATCCAGATAAGTCTTTTCTAGCAAATATTAATTTTGTCTTCTCTATGATGCTTATATAAGAAATCAAATCTAAGGGCTAAGCGTAATTCTTTTTTTTTGTCGATGACACCTTTATATTTTGTTCAACTAACAATCAAAATGCAAGTTGTGTAGCAAATATTTTAAGGAAATATGATCAAAGCTCTAGGAAAGTGGTTAATCTAGATAAATCAGCAATCTGGTTTAGTAAAAATCTAATAGAAGAAGAGAAACTTGAGATATCCTTGTTGCTTGGACAATGATAAATAATTGACCTGGCTAAGTATTTGGGTTTACTAGCTGTTGTGGGATGTTTCAAGAAAAAATGCTAGAGTATATAAAGGAGATAATAAAGACGAAAATAAAAGGATGGAAGGCTAAAATTTTCAAGTATTGCGGGAAAAGAGATTGTGCTTATGTTTGTACTAGCAGCGAACCCTACATATGCTTTGTCTTGTTTCCAACTCCGTAATGGTCTGTATAATGAATTTACATCCCTCTTTTTAAATTACTGGTGGGGACAAATAAAGGTAAAAGAAAAATGCATTTTGAGAAATGATCAAGATTACGTGATTCTAAGTCAATAGGAGAATTAGGTTTTAGAGATCTAAAAGCTTTTAATACGACTTTATTAGCTAAAAAAGCTTGGTGAATTATATTGCAACCGAATTCTTTAAAAAACAATATTTTTCAAACTCAACATCATCTTCTGGTTTATGGATATGGGAGAGTATTACGTGGGGAAGATATCTTATAACTAATGGATTAAGGTGGGGAATTTCTGATGGAAAAAATATTAGTGTTTGGAGCGACCCTTGGATACAAAATAATAATAGTTTTATTAGTATCCATGGTCATAGAAATTCAGATTTAGTGATTCGCAATTTAATTGATGACTATATTATTGTTCATCCTGTATTCCTAAGATACTTAGATCAAAAACTTTTAAAGAGTATTTTCAAAACTAGAAACTTAACACTAGTAATGAAATTAAACTTGAAATAGATTAGAAATAATATACAAAATATTTTTCTCAAAGAAGAAAATCGAGTCCACTGAATGCATAGTGTGTCCTTAAAGAAATTATTCCCCTCAAGTACCCGAGGTTAATGGAATATATCCTCCTAGGATAGAATGATCTTACTCACTGATTTATCGGTATCTAAAATCACGGTGTCATCAAACCACTCAATGACAGTAAAGTACAATTAGAATATTGAATTTATTAGAAGTAGAAGAAGAAGAAGAAGAAGAAGAAGAAGAAGAAGAAGTTAAGAAATTCGTTGTTGAAAAATAAGAGGAAACCCCTCTATTTATAGACAATAAAGGATAGTGAGAACATATGCTTATTTTTCCTTAGCAGAAAGGTCACAGTCCTTTGGAAAAATTACAACCTTACGGAAAATTCGCAACTCTTCAAAAAAGTCACCCCTCTACAGAAAAGTCGCAACTCTTCATGAAAATCGCAACTTTTCGTAAAAGTCACAACTCTTTGAAAAAGTCACAACTCTTCATAAAAGTCATAACTCTTCATTTTCCATTCACACCTTTTAAATACCAACAAATATTCACACGTGAAAAATAAAAGAGTTAAATACGATTTTTAAAACCGAATATGTCCTCATTCTCAACATCTTTGGTCTTGGATTCATTTTCATTAGTAAAAGAGTATTCATGATGGATAGGTGCACGAAGATACAACCTCTTCTTAGTAGGAAGAACATATGAAGAGTTACTAGATTGTCGGGCAAGAACTCCAGGCTGCAAATACATGATGAAATAGAGTAATATTAAAAAATAAAGCAAGTATTACAATGTTAGATCAATTTTCAACAATAAATAAGAAATCAGATCGAGACCTCTTCATTCCAAGAAACTGGCATGATTCCAGAATCAGCTTAATCTAAAGATTTATTTTTCATCTTGAAATGATATCAATCAAGTCGTAGAACACAACCGAAACACTATATCACACTCCTCTAACTAGTAGCATCCTGCAACCAGATCAAGGAGTAACTAACTAGTTTTACTGAAGCACTACTTCTTCCTCTTTAATATCGTGAGAGTATTTTGATATATATATATATATTGATGGTATCAAGTAGTAATCACAAATTAGTAGTGTCACGACACAAAGTAGACCCTAGATGTGACATGACATATAAGACCCCAAAAGGCCCTACACAATCCACTTAGCATACATAAACAAGGTAATAGAATCTAATGAGTTTAAAAGACAGTTTATATTATCAAAGAGTTAATAAAAGACGAAGCGAAAGTCTACATAGTCTCAAAAGCCATCTATTACATCAAGAGTGATCGAAACGTAACCCATAATCACATACAACATATGGAAAGTAAAGACAATAAGCAATACAAGGTTCGGTCTTTGGAACATGAGGATTCACCATTTCTAGAAACTATTACAGTGATCACTAGCCACGGGGATGCAAAATCTGAGCATCGGACCCTAAATTTGTGAAACAATGTAGGCAAGAGTATTCGTTAGTACAAAAATGTAGCAAGTATGATAGCAATGCATGGAGTTATAAAATCATGCTAAAAAAGACCTTTCATGACATGCAAATACCAAGTTAAAACCATGAGATAAGAGGTTAGAAAACATAATCGTAATCATGGTCAGTGCAAATAAAAATCATCTTTAAACACTTGTGAAGTATCCTTAGTTCATCATTATTGTGGGAAGTAGTCTTAACCGACATAGAGACCATGTGAGCTATAACATGGAATCCGGTGTCTGCCCCACACCGAAAAGGGGTGTCCCTACTTGCCAAAGTAAGAACCTTAACTTCTAGCTTATGTGGATCCACTAGCTAATGTCAATCTAAGACAATCATCGTGTATATGAGACAATCATCCTATGGTGGCACATAGGTATGGAATAAGGAGATTGCTACTAGAAACCCGACTTCTAGCTACGGAAGAGCTTCTATCTCAATATCCTCCCGGTGCTAAGCATAAATCCCAATGAATAGTCATAAATCTTAACTTGTCTTATCATTCATGGAAGGCACATCAAGTAGCCAATCAAATCTAGGTTTTATTAGAATAGCTCATAAAACTTTATTCAAAGTTTAGTTGAGAAAGCCTTTAAACTCTAAGAATCCTTATGTGAGAAAACCCTGTCACATTCATGTATTGAGTAGTATGTGAGAAAACCTTTCACAATAATAACAACAACAACATTAAAGATATACTCTCAAAGCATCTTAACTCATATTTCATCAATTTCATAAAGAACATGCATATCTTCATAAATTCATATTTTATTGTTCAAGACCCACATCATATCATCATAGCTTAGAATTCATGGGTCATGCATGGGTTCATGGGAAATTCAACTTAAAACATGCAATTACCTCAATTCATGCATAAGCAGACATAAAATAATCCAATGTATCAACATTGAAAGGAACCATGATATGGAAGAAAACCCTAACTTCAATTGGAGATGTCTAACTTGTAAATTGGAGAACTTAGGAACCCTATGGAGGAAAGAGCTCCATAGGTGAACACTATCATACCTTGGAGTTCAAAGCCCTTAAGCAATTGGTGAAGTTGGAGACTTGATCTTGAAAACCTAACTCGACTTCTTCTTCTTTTCTAGAGAGAAATATTTGAGAGGTTGAGTTGATCTTCTTTTGGAAATTTGAGAGAATGAATTGAATTGGGTGATTTTGGGGGTAAAAATCATTATATAAGGCTTTAGGTAGAAGGTAAAATGACGTAGTATTGAGTTAAAATAATTAGAAAAAGTCTGGAACTAACTTGACTTAAAACTGCCGAATTGACTCTCTGGAAGGCCTTCACGGGCCGTCTAGAGCACCACGGCCAGTCAAGTGGGTCGTGGAGATGCAATGCCTAACAGGGTTTCATTATTTCAGGCATAACTTTTTACTTCGAGCTTGGAATTAGGAAAACTTAGTGGCGTTGGAATGATGACTTAGAGATCTTTAATTTGTACTAAAAGATATGATCATTTGAAGTTAATCCTAAACTTTAAGTCTAATAAACCCCCTTTACGGACGACTTCACGATCCGTGTGAAGTTTCACGGGCCGTTTAGATGTTTGTGTTCCTTAACTTGTGACTAGGGGAGAAACCCCTTTTGAGTAGGCCACTTGATGACCCCTTGGACGGTTCGTCAACCTCACTACGGGTCGTCTAGGCGTCTCTGTGAGGGACACCTTCCCGGGGAAGGTTCTGGGAACCTACCATGAGCAACAAAACGGATCGTGGTCCCCTACACAGCCCGTCTACGGCTCCGTGGAGGTTCCATGGTACACTTTTGGGTTCTTTACATGCCCGTTTGACTCCTTTCTAGCCTTTCTCTAATCTGAAAATATGTCCCCTTGGGAACATTCATCCTCAACTGAGATTCAAAACACCATAAGAAAGGTAGGAACTATACCTAGCAGTCCAACATGAATGTAATCATATAAATGCACATATCCGAGGAGGAAACTTCAACTCCAAGAAAAAGCATGTTCAAAACGTCATTTCATAAGGTCTGTATGCAACACATACTCAAATGCACATAATCATGAAGAAATCAATCAAACTAACTCATTTTTCTCAAAAATCATGTTTTTTCATGAACATGCATAAATAAGGAATCATGGGAATATCTAAGACACATGAAACCAAAAGAGTGAACTATGAGAACTAAATACTTCAAGCTAGAGTAGGAACGTAAGGAAAGAGATGAGGATAACGGGCTATCATATCGGCCTCGGCCTCCCAAGTAGCACCCTCAACTAACTGATTCCTCCAAAGAACCTTCACAGGAGCAACTTCTTTATTCCTCAACTTCCAAACGTGTCGGTCTAAGATTTCAACCGAAACTTCTTCATAAGAAAGGTTATCCTTTATGCCAAGACTCTCCAATGGTACCATAGATGTCGGATCACCAACACAATTTTTCAACAAAGAGACATGGAAAAGTGGGTGCACCTATGCCAAGTCATTAGGCAACTCAAGTTCATAAGCATCCTTACCAACACGCATCAAAATCTTATATGGCCCACATAACGGAGACTAAGCTTCCCTTTCTTCCCAAATATCATTACTCCCTTCGTAGGTAAAAATTTCAAGTAGACCCAATCATTCACATCAAACTCAAGATCTCTTCTTCTAACATCGGCATAGAACTTTTGTTGACTTTGAGCCATTTTCAACCTTTCTCTAATAAGCCGAACTTTCTCCATAGCCTGATGTACAAACACAGGAACTATCAATGCAACTTCACCCACTTCAAACCAACCTATAGGAGATATACAACTCCTACCATATAGAGTCTCATATGGAGCCATACCAATACTTGAGTGATAGCTATTATTATGCGTAAATTCAATCAAAGGCAAGTGATCATCCTAATTACCCTTAAAGTCAATTACACATGCTCTCATCATATCTTCCAATCTGTGGATAGTACGCTCATCTTGCCCATCTGTTTGCGGATGAAAATCTGTACAAAGCTTAACACGAGTACCAAAACCCTTATGGAAGGATTTCCAAAACTGAGAAGTGAATTGGGTACCACGATCAGAAATAATGGACAAGGGTACTCCATGAAACCAAACCATTTCCCTCAAGTACAACTTAGCATAGTCCTCCTCCGCATAAGAAACCTTGACAGGAATGAAATGAGCCGATTTGTCATACGATCTACTATAACCCATATCGAGTCATATTGCCGCCGGGTGCAGGGTAAACCAACAGCGAAGTCCATATTCACATCTTCCCACTTCCAAGTTGAAATACTGATGTCTTGGGACACAACTCCCATATTTTGATGCTCAACTTTCACTTGTTGGCAATCTGGACATTTAACCACAAATTTCGCGATATCCTTCTTCATCCCATTCCACCAATAGACCTCCCGCAAGTCACGGTACATCTTGGTGGCTTCCGAGTGAATGGAATATCAAGAACTATGGGATTCTGATAAGATTTGTTCGCTCAAATCATCTACATTGAGAACACACAAACGACCTTGATAACGAAGCACACTATCTCCCCCTAGGGAGAAAGCCTCTACGGAATTTTTAAGCACCATCTCCTTCAATTCAACAAAAGTTTGATCAAGACCTTTTTTGGCTTTCACATCCGCTACAAAAGAGAATTCTAAACCACAAAACCACCTTTGGTGGAGTATACCAATCGAACACCCTTCGGGCCAATCTATTAACATCTCAAACCAATTCTTTCTTACTATCCTCTACATGAACAACACAACCCATTGACAATCGACTAAGAACATCCGCCACCACATTTGCTTTACCGGAGTGATAGAGAACACTCATATCATAGTCCTTTAGTAACTCAAGCCGCCTTATTTGGCAAAGATTTAGATCCTTCTGTTTAAATACATATTGTAAACTTTTGTGGTCAGTAAAGACATCGACATGAACACTATATAAGTAATACCTCAAGACTTTCAAAGAAAACACAACCGCCACTAGTTTTAAATCATGGGTAGGGTAGTTCTTTTCGTGCACCTTAAGTTTCCTTGAGGCATAGGCAATAACTTTCCCGTTTTGCATAAGGACACACCCTAATCCAATTCTTGAAGCATCACAATAAACAACAAACCCATCGGTTCCTTCCGGTAAAGTCAACACCTGAGCGGAAGTAAGTTTATTTTTCAATCCTTGAAAACTCTTTTCATAAGATTTCGACCATAAGAAATTGTCTTTCTTTTGGGTCAATGCCGTCAATGGAGAGGCAATCGATGAAAAACCTTCCACTAACCTTCTATAGTAATCAGCTATACCCAAGAAATTTCTAATATCCAAAGGGGATAGAGGTCTAGGCCAACTCTTTACCGCATCCATTTTCTTAGGATCTACCTCAATACCTTTTTCAAAAACACTGTGACCAAGAAAAGCCACAAAGTTTAACCAAACTCACATTTACTAAACTTTGCAAAGATTTGTTGGTCCTTGAGGACTTTCAACACAATCCTCAAATCATGGGTATGCTCGTCTTCACTCCTTGAATAGATCAATATATCATCAATGAACACAATCACAAACATCTCAAGGTATTGCCTAAGCACCCTTTTCATCATATCCATAAAAGTGGCCAAAAAATTAGGCAAGACAAAGTACATCACCAAAAACTGATAATGACCATACCGAGTTTGAAAAGTCATTTTCGGAATATCATCCTTATTTACCCTCAATTGGTGATAACCCGACCGGAGGTCAATCTTAGAGAAGTAACTTGCTCCTTGTAGTTGGTCAAACAAATCATCTATCCTTGGGAGATGATGCTTATTATTAATGGTAACCTTATTCAACTGACGATAGTCAATGCACATATGAAGCTAACCATCTTTATTTCGAACAAACAAAACTAGAGCACCTTATGGTGAGATAGTCGGTCGGATGAAACACTTATCCAACAAATCTTTCAACTACTCTTTCAATTCGTTAAGTTCTGCCGGAGCCATTCGGTATGCAGGAATAGAGATAGGTTGCATATCTGGGAGAAGGTCAACACTGAAGTCTATTTTCCTTTCGGGAGGAATACCGGGTAGATCATCCGGAAACACTTTCAAAAACTTATTTACAACGGGGACCGACTCAAGAGTAGGGGTCTCAGAATCTATATCCCTTACCCTAACCAGATGGTTTATTCAACCCTTAGAAATCATTGTTCTACCGTTAAGACCAGAAAGAAATTGACCTTTCGCATATAATTTCCTCCTTCCCACTCTAGACGTGGATGTGGCCGGCACTCGAGAACCATTGCTGGTCCCCAAGAGAACTCTCATCCTGGCTGACTACGAGCGAAAAACTAACTCAAGCACACAAAGCTTAAAAATGGATAAAATTCATAGAATTCAGATACAAAGCTTTAACTCAAAATGGTTAAATCTAAATATAATAGAATATTCGACTAGCCAAAATAGAAAACTCAAGTCTTTAAAATATTTAACAAAATAAATGAACAGACTTTTCAAATTCTACTGTCTATCTATGAAGCCTCTAATTGACAAAGAGGGAAGTCAGGACAAGACCCATGACATCCTGAAGAAACTAAAAAGTAAATGAAATCCTCCGGAAGCAAGGAGGCTCACCATAGCTTACTCGAACTGCAAGTGGTATCAACGAAGCTCCTGTTAATGATCCTGAATATCTATATCTGCATCACGAAATGATGCAGGCCAACTGGCTCAGTACATGCAATGTATGAGCATGTAAGGGGAACTCTAAAGCATAAACATAAGCTTGAACTGGTGGAAAAGAAACATACTTACCTCTTCTCAACTCACTCAACTCAACTCAGCTCAAAGAAATATAGTTCAACTCAATTCAGAGAAAATAGGGCTCAACTCAATAATAGGATATTCAACTCAGTGAAACATAGTTCAATTCAACTCAGAGAAATAAGGCTCAACTCAACAATAAGATACTCAACTTTGAGAAATAGGGCTCAACTCAACAATAAGATAATCAACTCTGGATACTCAACTCTGGATAAAGCAATAATAAAAGATGCAATATATGGAAATCTTTTAAAACAACAGATAGCAACTCAATGTATTGAAAAATACAATAATAACTTAGTTTTTAAATAAAAATACAATATAACTCTGTGGGAGATTCTCTAACCGACAACCATCACTGTGAGCTATGTGATGATACAGTGTCTAGCCCACGCTGCCAGAACTGTCCTATACTTTGACGGGGTATAGAACCTACTACTAAGTGGATCCACTAGTCTATGCTAAAAAGCATTAAGGAATCATCTAAAAAGTATGACCCTTTCTACCCACGTTGGCTACATGGTTTATGGGGGCTGTGAGTTGTATAAACTCTCCCCCATATCGGTGCTCAATACTATTCCCAAAATATACTAGCTCATATGTTTTTATAAACATAACTCTTTCTGTGTTTTGAGATTATT
>JAJONR010008424.1:0-13952 GCA_029582245.1 Solanum etuberosum | reverse complement strand
AGGGTGTTGCTCTAGTTTGGTTTGAACAATGGAAAGGTGAGAGGGTTGTAGATACAGATCCTCTTGATTGGGAGAAATTTAAAGGAGAATTTCTTGATTGTTCCTTTCTTATTAAGATGAGGGAGGCAAAGGTACTTGAATTTATTAATCTGTGATAAGGTAATATGAGTGTGAATGATTATGCTTTGAAGTTTACTCAATTGGCTAAGTATGCTCCAACTTTAGTTGCTGACTCTAGGACAAGAATAAGTAAGTTTGTGTCAGGTGCTTCCGACTTGTTTGTCAAAGAGTGCCAAACTGTCATGCTTATCAAGGAAATGGATATATCTAGATTGATGGTTCATTCAGCATAAATTGAAGAAGAAAAACTCAAAGAGATGGCAAGGGAGTCCAAGAGGGCTCGTGTGGATGATGGTGACTTTGCTCATTCTAGGTCCACTGGATAAAGTAGTTCTAAATTTTGGCAAAGGTTTTCTTGTCAAGGTTCTTCTATGCTCCGACCCCTAAGTTCTACAAGGATATGGTGTCTAACCCTAAGCCTCAAGGAGGAAATAGTGGTGAGGATTTTTCTAACACCCCGTATTCGAAAAAAACCCAAAATGCAGATTTTCAGAACTTGCAGGTGCCATCGACAGAGGCCAAACCACGACCCGTGGTCAGGACCACGGACCGTAGGTAGGGTCTGTAGGTTTGCCACCCAGAACTCCCATGAAAACCACCACCTACGGCTGGACCTACGGATAGTAGGTGGAACCACGGTCCAGCGTCCATGGATCGTGGCCCTCAAACCAAGCCCCAGATGCCAAACAACACCCTGCCAGGAAGGACCGGCGTTCAGTCCACGGTCTGTCGGTCAGGTCCGTCGATGGCCTCGTTCAGCTTTTAAATCAGGGTCATTATGGTGTTTTTCCCTATGCGTTGGAAATCTAAACTATGTAGTTCAACCCCTTAACTGCGTCGTTTTTGTATTAAGCCTAATATTCTAATCAGAACCTACCCTAATCGATTAATCACCAAAAATTAGAACGAAGAGAAGATTAAGAGGCACCAGTTTTCCCTCAAGAACGCAGTAGGTTTTCTTCAGTTCCAGCCCCAAAATCAAAGGATTTCTCCGGAGATTTCGTCACCAAGTATGTGGAATTTCACTAGTGGGTTCCTTTCATCCACTAGGTCCCTAGAATTCAGTAAGATTCTTAATTCGCTATATCTTGCTTAGACCTAGGGTTTGTAAAACCTTAGATATTGGTTGTGATTTAGCTGTTATAGTATTCTTAATCAGATTATCACGTTTTCGTGAAATTGTTGCTTAGTTCCTTGCATGAAACTTAGAACCCTAGTTGTGTAGATTCTCTTAGTTCATGAATTACACTTGCTAGGTCAGTTAAACAAATATACATGCTCCAGTTTTAAATGTTTCATTATCAGTACTTAAATGTTGCATTCTCAGTTAGCATGTTAGAATATTGAGCTAATCCAGTATTTCAGTTAAGTTGTGTCATACACATTCCAGTTAGGAGTAGGATTACCACCGAGTTGGACTAGGGTTCAGCATGCCCTCATAGTCCCAGAACTACGTGCCCCCATAGGTTATAATTCCCTTCTATGGGCATCAGATTTAGTGATCACGCCAGTCATGCCTTTATACCCCTGGCAAGGTATATTGGGTCCTCTCGATGGGGCGTACACATCGGACTCCATGTTTAGCTCACGTGGTTTTATGTCGGTTAGTAGTAGCTCCCACATCTAGACTCCAGTGCATTTGACCAGGTTTCAGTTACACTTCAGTATTCAGTCTCAGTATGTTAAATTCAAGATTAGTACTTGGTCATTGCATTTAGCTCAGTCTTCAGTATAATTCAGCATTTACATTCAGTTCAGATTATATCATTGCTCAGTATGCTTTGTTTAGCTTATATATATTTGTTCAACTATATTCTATATTCTGCATGCTCAGTACATTCCAAGTACTAACGCATACTCTGCGCTACATCCTTTCATGATGTAGGTTCAAGTACTCAGCATCCAGATCACGCATAGATCGGTTCCGGATCTGTATTTCAGCAGCTTCAGTGGTGAGTCCTCATATTTCGAGGACAATAGACATGTTTTCTAGATTCAGTCTTTTATTTCAGTTTCAGTTTTGCTAGAGTTAGTTGGGGGCATGTCCCATCAACTCTAGTCAGTTAGAGGCTTTTCAGACATGAACTAGAATCAGCTTGACTTGGTAAGTTCATCTGTCAGTATTGTTAAATTCTTAGTATGTTTTTATACTTCAGACTAGTTAGGTATTCCCCACTTTCAGTTATCAATTGATTTAGCTTCTGCATTAGTTCATGTTTTCATTTAGATATCTTTCAGTATGCTTATGATATGCCAGACACAGGGTTAGCTTGGGCTCACTCGTGATCCTAGGTCTCGTGTTACATCAAGGGGGTAGCCTCGGGGTGTGACAATTTTCGATACCTACTTGCACAAGGTGTGGCAAGAAACATGATGGAAAATATTTGGCCAACACATATGGTTGCTTTAATTATGGAAAGAGTGGTCACAAGATGAGAGATTGTCCATTGCTCGCCACTAATGGAAGGAATGGTAGACAAGCTCAGCCTAGTGGTTCCGGTTCTGGTGCACCAAAGCAAAGCAGATCTTATTCTCTTCAGACTCGATAGGATCACAAGGGTTCTCTGGATGTTGTTACCGGTATGTTGAAAGTCTTTCACCTTGATCTTTATGCTTTACTTGATCCAGGTGCTATGTTGTCATTTGTTACTCCTTAAGTTGCTATGATATTTGATGTTGGTCCCGAAATCCTTTCTAATCCCTTTCATATCTCTACTCATGTTGGTGATTCTATTGTTGCTAAGAGAGTTTATTTGTTTCTCATAGAGTCACTCATGTTGATCTTGTAGATCTTGATATGTTAGATTTTGATGTTATTCTTAGGATGAATTGGATTTATTAATGTTATGCTTCCATAGAGTGTAGTACTCGATTGTTCACCTTCAAGGTTTCGAACAAACCTATCATGTCATATGAAGGGGAAAGTTATGTTCTTAAGGGTCAGTTCATATCTTGCCTAAAGGCTAGGAAGATGATTTTTAAGGGTTGCATTTATCATCTTGTTCGGGTTAGGGATAAAGATTTTGAAACCCCTATTCTTGAATCAGCTCCAATCGTAATTAAGTTTCAGGAAGTGCTTCCCGATGATCTTCCCAGCATTCCTCCATAAAGGGAAATAGACTTCAGTATTTACCTTCTCTTCCAGATACGCAGCTTATCTCTACTCCTCCGTGTCATATAACCCCAACAAAATTTAAGGACTTAAAGGATCAATTAAAAGATTTATTAGATAAGAGTTTTATTAAACTTAGGATCTCTCCATGGAGTGCTCTAGTGTTGTTTGTTCGAAAGAATGATGATTCCCTCCGAATGTTCATTGACCATTGGCAATTGAATGAGCTTACTGTAACACCCCATACCCTAAAAGACTAAACCAACAGATTTTCAGAAGTTTCAGGTGCCACCGACGGTTGCCACCTATGGACCTAGGGTGACCCAAGGACCGTAGGTGGGGTCCGTGTTTGGCCACCTACAACCCCCCTTCCAGAACCCCAGGAAAAATCTGCCAAGGGTCAACCCACGGACCGTAGGTGGGACCACGGTCAGTGGTCCAGGTCGTGGTCGAGACCCCCAGATTCCAGCTCCCAGAATCTCATCGACGCCTGCCAGGATGGACCGTAGGTCTGGTCGTCAGTGGCCCCGACAACTTTTAAGTTGGGGTCGTTTTGGTCTTTTCCCTTATGCATTGGACCCCTAAACTACGTCGTTTAACCCCTAAACTATGTGGTTTTGGTCAGTTTTAGCCTAGAAACTAAATTAGAACCTAACCTAATCAATCATTCACCAAAAAATTATCAAACTTAGAACGCAGAGAGGAGAAAGATTCGACCTAACCCTTCCCAAGAACGCAACAAGGTTTCTTCAGTTCCAGCTCTAAAATCGAAAGATTTCTCCTTAGATTTCATCACCAGGTATGTGGGATTTCACTAGTGGATTCCTTTTTTCCACTAGGTCCCTAGAATTCAGTCAGATTCTTGATTCCCTTCATATTATCTAGACCTAGGGTTTCTTGAACTTCAGATTTCGAATGTTTTCATTGTCAGTTATAAATGTTGCATTCTCAGTTAGCATGTCAGAATATTGAGCTATCCAGTATAATTCAGTTATGATATCTTGTTCACATTTCTAGTTGGGAGTAGGCTTAGACCGAGTGGACTAAGGTTCAGCGTACCCGTAAAGTCCAGAACTACATGCCCTGTAGGTTTATAAGTCCCCTCTATGGGCATTACATTTAGTGATCACACCAGACATGCCTCTATACCCTTGGCAAGGTATATTGGGTCCTCTCGATGGGGCATATACATCGGACTCCACGTTTAGCTTACGTGGTTTTATGTCGGTCATTAGTAGCTCCCACAGTCAGACTTTAATGCATTTGACCAGGTTCCCAGTTATATTTTAGTATTCAGTTTCAGTATGTTATGTACTTGTTCGTTGCATTCAGTTTAGTTTATATTCAGTATTTTCAGTATATTCATCATGTTCAGATTATATCGTTGTGTTGTATGCTTTGTTCAGTTATATGCTTGTTCAGCTTTATCCTATCCTGCATGCTCAGTATTTTTCAAGTACTGACGCATACTGCGCGCTACATCCTTTCATGATGTAGGTTCAGGTACTCAGCATCTAGATCACGCATAGATCAGCTCCTGATCTGCAGTTCAACAGTATCAGTGGTGAATCCTCATATTTGGAGGACGACAGACATGTGTTTTCAGATTTTGTCATTTACTTTCAGTTTTAGTTTTGCTATAGTTAGCTGGGGGCATGTCCCAGCATCTCTAGTCAGTTAGAGGCTTATTTAAGACATAGTACTAGATTCAGTTTTAGTTTTGAGTTTGATCCTCCAGTTGTTATTAAACTCATAGTATTTTATATATTCAGATTAGTATTGGGTATTCCCCACTTTCCGTTAATCATGGTTTTAAGCTTCCGCATAGTATATTTTATTCAGTAATCTTTTTGTATGCTTATGATATGCCAGCTCAGGGTTAGTTTGGGGTCACTCGTGATCCTAGGTCCCGTGTTTACATCCAGGGGGTAGCCTCGGGGCCTGACAAACTTGGTATCAGAGCATTAGGTTTAAGTGTCCTAGGATGTTTGAAAAACCACACTAAGTAGAGTCTTTTTCATGGGTGTGTAGTGCACCACATCTAACGAGAAGGAGGCTAGGATGTGTTATAGGAAAACTTCACTTTCTTGTTATTCTTATCGTGCGTGGGTATGATCTACTTCTAACTCGTTGTTATGCATTCCAAATCATGCCTCCTCGTAGATCTAACACAAAGAATGCTAACGCAGCTCCTCCAGTCCCAGATGAAGAGGTTTCAAATGTAGAGTTTCAGAATGCGATTCAGCTTTTGGCTCAGAGTGTGACTAACCAGAACAATCAGCAGGTCCAGTTCCTCCCAATGCTAATAATGGGTCAGCTAAATCCAGGGTTCGTGACTTCATTCGGATGAATCCACCAGAGTTTCTTGGGTCACAGGTTGGTGAGCACCCACATAATTTTATCGATGAGGTTAAGAAGATCTATGGAGTGATGCAGGTAACTGGGAATGATAGGGTAGAGTTGGCATCCTACCAGCTCAAGGATGTAGCTCACATTTGGTTCACACAATGGAAGGAAAATAGGGGTACTGAAGCAGCTCCTATGACTTGGGAATGCTTTACTGGAGCTTTTCTGGATAGGTTCTTTCCGAGAGAGTTGAGGGAGGCTAAGGATCAGGAATTTATGAATTTGAGGCAAGGTACAATGTGAGTCCAAGAGTACAGACTCAAGTTCACCCAACTCTCCAGGTATGCCCCTTATATGGTTGCTGATTCGAGGGCACATATGAGTAAGTTTCTGTATGGAGTGTCCGCCTTGGTAAAAACAGAGTGCAAAAATGCTATGTTGTTAGATGAGATGAATATCTCTAGGCTCATGACTCATGCTCAGCAGGTTGAGGGAGATAAGCTTAGGGAAATGTCTAAGGACAACAAAAAGGCTAGGACAAGTAACTATGAGTACTCTCAGCAGAAATTGGGTGGTGGAAATCGCTCGCAGTTTCAGCAAAGATCTTCAGCTCCAGCACCTTCATCAACTAGTGCTCCATCTCCCAGGTTTAGACAAGATCAGAAAAGTAGGGCACCAGGCTCTAAGTCTCCGGGGAGTGTTTCAGGTAGCAGAACCTACCCAACTTGTCCAAAATGTGGTAAGAACCATCCGTGCGAGTGTCTTGCAGGGAAAGAATGGTGTTTTGGATGTGGTCAGTCTGGCCATAGGTTGAGGGATAATCCTTCTGCCAAACAGGGGCAATGAGGTAAAAATAGTAGGGATCAGTCTATAGCTCCAGCAACACCAGCAGGTCGCCCAACTCAGCAGGGTACTTCATCTAGTACAGGTGGCGGTCAGCGCCAGAAGAGGTTGTATGCTTTTCAGGCTCGCCAGGACAAGGAAGATTATCACTAGTACGTTATGAGTCTTTCACTTAGATGTTTATGCTTTGTTCGATCCATGGGCTACTCTTTTCTTTGTAACTCCTTATATAGTAGTGAACTTCAGTGTCAGTCCAGAAACTCTTTTAGAACCCTTTTCAGTCTCTACTCCAATAGGTGACTTAGTTATAGCTAGAAGGGTATACATAAATTACCCTGTCTCAGTCTCTCAGAAAGTCACCTCAGCAGATCTTGTAGAGTTAGAAATGGTAGACTTTGATATCATTCTAGGCATGGATTGGTTACATTCCTGTTATGCCTCAGTCGATTGTAGAACCAGGGTTGTTCGGTTTCAGTTTCCAAGCAAACCAATCATAGAATGGAAGGGTAGTAGCTCAGTGCCTATGGGTCGATTCATTTCTTACCTGAAGGCCAGAAAGATGATTTCCAAGGGGTATATCTATCATTTAGTTCGGGTTAAGGATTCTAACTCCAAAACCCCAGCTCTTGAGTCAGTTCCAGTAGTAAATAAGTTTCCAGAAGTGTTTCTAGAAGATCTTCGTGAAATTCCTCCCGAAAGGCAAATAGACTTCGGAATGGATCTCCTTCCAGATACCCAGCCTATTTCTATTCCTCCTTACAAATTGGCTCCAGCAGAGCTTAAGAAATTGAAAGGGAAGTTGAAAGACCTTCTAGGTAAGGGCTTCATCAGACCTATTATTTCGCCAATGGGTGCTCCATTGTTATTCGTGAAAAAGAAATATGGCTCTCTTAGGATGTGCATTGACTATCGACAGTTGAAAAAATTCACCATAAAGAATAAGTACCCTATCCCCAGGATTAATGACTTGTTTGACCAACTTCAGGGTGCTAGTCATTTTTTGAAAATAGACCTCAGATCCGGTTATCATCAGCTCAGAGTCAGAGATAGTGACATCCTGAAAACAGCCTTCAGAACTCGGTATGGTCATTATGAATTTATAGTTATGTCTTTTGGACTAACCAATGCTCCTACAACTTTCATAGATTTAATGAACAGGGTGTTCAAGTAGTATTTGGACTTGTTCGTTATCGTCTTTATTGATGATATCCTAATTTACTCTCGGAATGAGGAAGAACATGCGACTCATTTGAGGGTTGTCCTGCAAACTCTCAATGATCGCCAGTTATTCGCTAAGTTTAGCAAATGTGAGTTTTGGTTGCAATCTGTTGGTTTCCTTAGTCATATAGTTTCTAGCGAAGGGATCCAAGTGGATTCTCAGAAGATTGAGGCAGTGAAGAAATGGCCCATACCTACCTCTCCTACAGATATCAGAAGTTTCTTCGGTTTGGCTGGTTATTACAGAAGATTCGTGGAAGAATTTTCATCCATAGCTTCTCCATTGACTAAGTTGACTCAGAAAAAAGTTAAGTTTCAGTGGTCAGATGAGTGTGAGAAGAGCTTCTCCGAACTGAAAACTAGGTTGACTACAACTCCTGTTTTGACTTTACCAGAGAGTTCAGACGGTTATGTGATCTATTGTGATACATCCAGAGTTGGCCTAGGTTGTGTGCATCGAGGTAAGGTTATAGCTTATGCTTCTAGACAGGTTAAGGTGCATGAGAAGAACTACCCGAATCATGACCTCGAGCTTGCAGCTGTGGTATTTCCCCTAATGATTTGGAGACATTACTTGTATGGTGTTCACAGACCATAAGAGCCTCCAGTATGTGTTCATCCAGAAAGAGTTAAATCTTCGTCAGAGGAGATGGCTGGAATTCCTCAAGAACTATGATATGAATGTGCTTTACCATCCTGGTAAGGCCAATGTTGTAGCTAATGCTCTTAGCAGACTATCTATGGATAGTGTAACGCATGTTGAGGAAGAAAGGAAGGAATTAGCGAAGGATTTCACCGGCTTGCTCGCCTAGGAGTTTGCCTTATGAACATCTCAGATTTTGGTGTATCAGTTCAGAATGAGTCAGAATCTTCATTGGTAGCGGAGGTTAAGGAGAAACAAGACAGTGATCCTATATTGCTTCAGTTGAAGGGTGCAGTTCATCAGCAAAAAGTTGAGGTTTTCTCCCAAGGGGGAGATGGAGTGCTTCGCTACCAGGGTCATTTATGTGTTCCTAAGGTCGATGAGTTGAGACAACAGATCCTTACAGAAGCCCATAACTCCAGGTATTCTATTCATCCAGGTGCCACTAAGATGTACCATGATCCGCGAGAAGTATTTTGGTGGAATGGCATGAAGAGGGATATAGCAGATTTTGTGGCTAAGTGCCCGAATTATTAGCAGGTGAAGGTAGAACATCAAAAACCAGGAGGTATGACTCAAGAGATTAACATTCCTACATGGAAGTGGGAAGTGATCAACATGGACTTTATTAC
This sequence comes from Solanum etuberosum, assembly GCA_029582245.1. Taxonomy (NCBI): domain Eukaryota; kingdom Viridiplantae; phylum Streptophyta; class Magnoliopsida; order Solanales; family Solanaceae; genus Solanum; species Solanum etuberosum. Next base: position 5,038 of record JAJONR010008424.1, on the reverse strand, counting down.
AAGTTTACCTCGTACACGCAGACAATATGATTCCATTTGGGTAATAGTAGACAGAGTTACTAAGTCCGCTCACTTTTTGGTTGTCAAGACTACAGATTCGGCGAAAGATTACGCCAAGCTTTACATTAATGAGATAGTCAAGTTGCATGGGGTTCCTTTGTCTATCATCTCAGATAGAAGTCCTCAATTTACCTCTCATTTCTGGAAATCATTTCAGAAAGGTCTTGGTACCCAAGTTAATCTTAGCACAACATTTCATCCACAGACGGATGGACAGGCAGAGCGTACCATTCAGACTTTAGATGACATGTTGAGAGCTTGTGTGATCGATTTCAAGGGCAGTTGGGATGATCACCTTCCTCTTATAGAGTTCACCTACAATAATAGCTACCATTCCAGTATTCAGATGGCCCCTTATAAGGCATTGTATGGGCGTAGATGTAGATCTCCAGTTGGTTGGTTTGAGGTAGGTGAAGCAGCCTTGATAGGGCCAAATTCGGTTCATGAGGCTATGGAAAAAGTTCAGCTCATCATAGATAGACCTAGGACATCCCGGAGTCACCAGAAGTCCTATGCAGATGTAAGGAGAAGGGACTTGGAGTTCCAAATCGATGATTGGGTCTTCCTAAGAGTGTCACCTATGAAAGGGGTGAAGAGATTTGGCAAGAGAGGGAAGCACAGTCCACGGTATGTAGGTCCTTACAAGATTCTAAAAAGGGTTGGTAATGTGGCATATGATTTAGAGTTGCCAGCAGAACTAGCAGCAGTCCATCCACTTTTTCACATCTCCTTGTTGAAGAAGTATGTGGGTGATCCAACATCTATAGTACCATTAGAGAGTGTGGCTGTGAAAGATAGTCTCACTTATGAAGAGGTGCCAGTTGAAATCCTTGATCGACAGGTTCGTAGGTTGAGGAATAAAGAAGTCGCTTCAGTTAAGGTTTTGTGGTGGAGTCGGTCCGTAGAGGGAGCTATTTGGGAAGCAAAAGCAACCATGAAAGCCAAGTATCCTTATCTCTTTCCTTCCGATTCCATTCCAGCTTGAGGTAATAGTTCCTTTCCAGTTTCTCAGTTTACTCTTGCATGAATTCGGTCTTAGTATCATGTTCCTCCAGTTATACTTGCATTTTCAGCATAATTGCATGTTCTTGGAACTTAGTTCAGTCATAAATTAGTTTTTAGCACTTAGTGGTAGGGTGTGCATCTCCTTCCCTCCCTTTCTCAACTAGTTTAGACTTCATTCGAGGATGAATGTTCCCAAGAGGGAGATAATGTAACACCCCATACCCTAAAAAGAATAAACTAGCAGATTGTTAGAAGTTGTAGGTGCCACCGATGGGTGCCACCTACGGACCATAGGGTGACCCACGGACAGTAGGTGGGGTCTGTGGTTGGCCACCTGCAACCCCCTCCCAGAACCCCAGGAAAAATATACCAAGGATCGATAAATGGCAGGACCCACAGACCGTAGGTGGGACCATGGTCCGTGGTCCAAGCCGTGGTCGAGACCCCCAGATTCCAGCTCCCAGAACCTCGTCAATGCCTGCTAGGACGGACCGTCGGTGGCCCCGACAAGTTTTAAGTTGGGGTCATTTTGGTCTTTTCCCCTATGCGTTGGACCCCTAAACTACGTCATTTAACCCTTAAACAATGTGGTTTTGGTCAGATTTAGCCTTGAAACTAAATTAGAACCTAACCTAATCAATCATTCACCAAAAAATCATCAAACTTAGAACGCAGAGAGGAGAAAGAGTTGACCTAACCCTTCCCAAGAACGCAACAAGGTTTCTTCAGTTCCAGCCTCGAAATCAAAGGATTTCTCCATTGATTTTGTCACCAGGTATGTGAGATTTCACTACTGGATTCCTTTCTTCCACTAGGTTCTAAGAATTCAGTCAGATTCTTGATTCCATTCATATTATCTAGACCTAGGGTTTCTTGAACTTTAAAAATTGTTGTGATTTAGTTGTTAGAATGTTCCAAATCAGATTATCATGTTGTTGTAACATCGTTTCTTAGTTTCTTGCATGAAATTTAGAACCCTAGTGGTGTAGATTCGTTTAGTTCATGAATTACACTAGCTAGGTCAGTTTACACAGATATACATGTCTCAGATTTTGAATGTTTTTGTTGTTAGTTATAAATGTTGCATTCTCAGTTAGCATGTCAGAATATTGAGCTATCTAGTATAATTCAGTTATGATATGTTGTTCACATTTCTAGTTGGGAGTAGGTTTAGACCGAGTGGACTAGGGTTCAGCGTACCCGTTATATATTAGTATTCAGTTTCAGTATGTTATGTACTTGGTCATTGCATTCAATTTAGTTCATATTCAGTATTTTCAGTATATTCATCATGTTCAGATTATATCGTTACGTTGTATGCTTTGTTTAGTTATATGCTTGTTCATCTTTATCCTATCCTGCATGCTCAGTACCTTCCAAGTACTGACACATACTCTGCGTTACATCCTTTCATGATGTAGGTTCAGGTACTCAGCATCTAGATCACGCATAGATCGGCTCCCGATCTCCAGTTCAGCAGTATCAGTGGTGAGTCCTCATATTTCAAGGACGACAAACATGTGTTTTCAGATTTTGTCATTTACTTTCAGTTTCAGTGTTGCTAGAGTTAGCTGGGGGCATGTCCCAGCATCTCTAGTCAGTTAGAGGCTTATTTCAAACATAGTACTAGATTCAGTTTTAGTTTTGAGTTTTATCCTCCAGTTGTTATCAAAGTCATAGTCTTTTATATATTCATATTAGTATTGGGTATTCCCCTTTTTCCATTGATCATGGTTTTAAGCTTCTGCATAGTATATTTTATTCATTAATCTTTTAGTATGCTTATGATATGCCAGCTCAGGATTATCTTGGGGTCACTCGTGATCCTAGGTCCCATGTTTACGTCCATGGGGTAGCCTCGGGGTGTGACATTTACCATAAAGAATACACATTCTATTCCTAGGATTGATGATTTGTTTGACCAAATCCAAGGAGAGAGTTACTTCTCTAAGATTGACCTTCGATCGGGTTATCACCAATTGAGGATGAAGGAGAGTGAGATTCAGAAGATGTATTTTTGAACTTGGTATAGTCATTATGATTTCTTGGTGATGTCTTTTGCTTTGACTAATAACCCGGTGGAATTCATGGATTTGACGAATAGGGTCATCAAGTAATATTTTGACATGTTCGTGATTATGTTTATCGATGACATTTTGATTTACTCACAGAGTAAGGATGAGCATGTTGAGTATTTGGGGATTGTGTTGCAAGTTCTCAAGGATCATGAATTATAGGCTAAGTTTAGAAAATGTGAATTTTGGTTGAGGTCTGTTACTTTCCTTGGCCATATTGTCTCTGATGAAGGTATTCAAGTCGATCCTAAGAAAATTGAGTCGGTTAAGAATTGGCCTAGACATTTGTTCGCTTCAGATATATAGAGTTTCTTAGGCTTGGCCGATTAATATAGATGGTTTGTGGAAGAATTTTCCTCTATTGCTTCGCCTTTGATGACATTTACTCAAAGGAAGGTAAAATTCATATGGTCGGAAGCTTGTGATAAGAGTTTCCAAGAGTTAAAGGACAAACTCATTTCAACCCCTATTTTGACATTCCTGGAAGGATCGAATGGTTTTGTGGTTTATCGTGATGTTTTAGGGATTGGTATCGGTTGTGTTTTGATGTAACATAGGAAAGTCACTACTTATGCTTCAAGGCAATTGAAGGTGGATGAAAAGAATTAGCTGACTCATGATTTGGACTTAGTAGCGGTAGTGTTTACTTTAAAGATTTGGAGACATTAGTTTTATGGTGTTCATGTGGATGTGATTACTGACCACAAGAGTTTGAAATATGTGTTAACTCAAAAGGATTTGAATCTTTGCAAAATGAGGTGGCTTGAGTTATTGAAGGATTACGACATGAGTGTCCTCTATCATTTGATTAAATTAAATATGGTGGCGAATGCTCTTAGTCGACTATCGATGGGTAGTGTTGCTAAATGTTGAGGGTGATAAGAAAGAGCTAGTTTGTGATGTTCATAGATTGGCCTGATTGGGTGTTTTCTTGGTTGACTCTAACAAAGGTAGTGTGATTGTTTAGAACAGTTCCAAATCATCTCTTATATCGGATGTGAAGGCTAAGCAAGATCTTGAACTGGTATTAGTTGATCTAAAGAAGTCAGTTCCCAAAAAAGCCATTGAAGCTTTATCCCAAGCAGGGAATGGTATCGTTCTCTACCAAGGTCGATTATGTGTTTCGAATGCTGATAAGTTGAGAAAAAATATTTTGAAAAAAGCTCATAGTTCTTGATATTCTATTCACCCAGGATCCACCAAGATGTATCATGGCTTGTGGGAAGTCTATTGGTGGAATGAGATGAAAAAGGATATTGCAGAATTTATGGCTAAATGTCTGAATTGTTAACAAGTGAAAGTTGAGCATCAAAAATCAGGAGGTTTGGTTCAAAACATTAGCATTCCTATGTAGAAGTGGAAAGATTTGAATATGGATTTTATTACGGGTTTACCTCACACTTTTCATCAGTTTGATTCAATTTGGGTTATTGTGGACCGAATGATGAAATCTACTCACTTTCTTCCGGTTCAGACTTTATTTTTAGTCGAAGAGTATACCAAGCTTTATATTCGGGAAATAGTGAGGTTGTATGGAGTGCACTCGTCTATTATCTTTGATCGTGTCACTTAGTTTACATCTCAGTTTTGGAGGTCATTTTAGAAGGGTCTTGGTACCCAAGGAAAGCTTAGCACGACTTTTAATCCTCAAACTGATAGACAAGCCGAGCATACTATTCAGACATTGGAAGATATGTAAGACCTTGCGTGATTGATTTCAAATGTAATTGGGATGATAATTTTCCTTTGATTGAGTTCGCTTATAATAATAACTATCATTCTAGCATTGGGATGACACTATTTGAAGTGTTTTATGGTAAGAGGTGTAGGTTTCTTATAGGTAGTTTGAAGTTGGTGAGGATTATTTGATAGGGCTCTAGTTGGTGCATGAGGCTATG